>SNQJ01S0001236.1:237287-247945 GCA_010110895.2 Picea sitchensis
TGATTCCTTTCCATTTAGCCATTACGTCATGACTAGAATCAAATTTTATGATTGTATTCCATAGCACGAATAAGTAGATAAAATATTTTTAATAAAATCTTTGATCTAAAATTTTCTACTCAATGATAATATCGACCCCGTAGCTACTCTCTTAATTCACACATATTCTTTTTAGTCTTAGTAATATTCTAGATACACACTCACTCACCATAGTGCATGCCACCTGTGGCATCATGATGGGCTGCTTGCATTTTTTATTAGAATCCCTGATTTTGTTAGCCTACACGTCATGTTCATTTTTTGTTATTATCATGTTGATGTAATCCACTATTTTATGGTCATTTGATATTAATCATCCTCCCTTAGCACTATCTTTTCATGGCTTTGGGTTTTATGATGAGCCTCTTATTAGGTTCTATGGTGAGTTTCCTCTTGTCGTTCTTTTATTCACAAATATAATTTGTTCATAGTACATCATTTCACTTTGCTCTTGTCGCTTAGGTTTTCAATCCTCTTAGTAATTTTTGCTATGCGTATCCATCCTTTTAAAAAAAATATCTATTTTTTCATTCATATTAGATTAAAAAAAATTTGCTTCATCATGGTTTTATTTATTTCCACATACAATGTGTTATAACTATTCTTTTATCTTCTACATTGCATTAAATCCCACATTGTATTAACTTCCACATTGCATTGTGTCAATGCTCTACTACTAATTGAGGATTAATTGTCTCTCTTCATCCATTTATCTAGGGCCCACCAATAGTACATCTAAAGCAACATGGTGTCTATTTAACTCTCCCTCTTATGCCTTTTGGACCAATCCCCATTGCAACACTTAATGCCCCAATCCGTCATGTGTAAGAACAATAGAAACCAATTATTGGCTTGCTTATTTCATTGAGTTTGTTTTCCCTAGAATCACTTTATACTTTTCCATAAACAAATTGGGCATGAATTGAGTGCCATGTCCAATTTAAACATCAACATAGTCAACATGATTTGTGACTCCAAATGCTTCTCTTTCATTGCCTTTAGATCTATCATATGCATCACCCTTGTGTAGTGATGTTGCACCATATTTCATAAATCTATATTATTTGGTTGACCTTGAAGGTGGATATGAGTGGTTAAATACACCATTTTATTCTCCACTACCACACACTAACTCTACCAAGGATAGAGATGCAACATCATTAGTTTATAGTTCAATGCGAGAAACACACACCTCTGGTTACATGATCCTTTATTTAAAATATTGGTTCTTGAGATTGGTGCTCCCTCCTGAGTGTGCTTTACTATAGTCTCTATCAAGAAACACAATAATTTCATGTTCATCATATCAAACAAACTCTATTGATTCATTCCAACATATCTAATTCTTTGTTATCTCAGGTGGTTGGATATTGAATCTGTTAGAAATAAAGGGATGTGCTCATTTTTCCATAGAGAATCTAGAAATATTGTCACCCAACCATAGGCACAAAGGCCACCCCCAAGAAGCTTAACCTTGATAGACAAAATAATTTTGGTAGCAGAACAATAACCAACCAAGGCTAACACACATTTCTCCAAGGGTAGCACACCAATAAAGAATAACCAAAAACCAATAAGAAAGTCCAAACCATAAAAAAGAGAAAGTCCAAGCCAAAAACAAAATGTCAGTTGCAACAACTACTACAAAAGTTCCTCTCCAAACTTGTGCACCACTAGTCTTATGAAGAGAGTGAGAGTGACAAATGAGCTCCATCACCCTCTATTTATAGTACTCTATCTCAGTGGACTGGGTTGACATCTCTTTCTGGAGGCTAATAACTCAATATTAAATATTCCCTTCAGTTGACTTGTCTCCTATGGTTATTATCCAATGTTTTAGGGTTTCTCTTACTTCCCAAAATATTCTAGTCTTGTCAAAGGTTACACTTGGAGGTCAATACATCATGCAAATACCATAATATCAACACTCCCTCCTAGATATCAAGGTATTAAAGGAGATATATGACGTAAGGTATATGTGTTGCATTACAATATCATGATAAAAACTAAGTCCAATGGGCCATTCTTCCACTCATGTCTATGAGATCTGGAAGAGAATCTTCCCTCAGAAAGGAAAACATTAGCCATGGGCTATCTAGACTATTCTTCCCAAGCATAAAAGAATAATTGTCCCTGATTTCTGATCCTGGACCATTCCTCTGGCACTAATCATAGTGCCACTTGGAGAGAATGAGTCTTCCATAGGGAGTGTCTATCCCTGATTGTTGAACCTAGACTATTCACCTAATTGGGCCTCTTCTATGACACTAATCACAATGAAACCTACAGAGAATTATTTTTCTCTAGGGAATGCCTATCCAGACCATTTCCTATGGAAATGATTGTCCTGCACAACCTCCAAAATAAACCATTCTTCGAAAATTATCATAGATGTGAACTTCGAAAGAACGACTGCCTAGTGAGGCGGACCATTCTACTTGAACACTACTCATTATGACTTCCAAGAACAATGATTCTCCTATACCATTCCCCCACAATGGCTACAAAGGGAATCGTTGTCTATGGTACATAAACAATCTATCGAACCATTTTCATTACAAAAATGATTATCCGATTTGGACCATTTTCCAAATTGGAAATTGTGTGTCTATCCGAAATCCCAAACCACTTTCCATACTAGAAAGGAAATTCCCAACCTGGACCATTTTCCAAACTGGAATATGATTGTCCATAAATAAATAGCATACAAGTGTTCCCTCCCAACTTGGGAGTAATCTCTTCCTTTTTCAATAAGGAAGTCATCTCCACGAGCCCCAGCTTCTCCCTTAAGTGTGCAATATTTTCATTGTGGACAAAGGCTTTACCAAAATATCTGTTATCTTCTCATTTGTGGAGATATACTAAAGAAACACTTCTCCCCCATGGAATTTATCATGGAGAATAGAATTCTTGATCTCAATATGCTTTGACCTATCATGGAACACCAGGTTCTCAGAAAGCTTCACATATCTCTGATAATCACAATATATCACAGTGAAATTGAACACCCGATCAAACAATCCATAGACCAACCTACAGAGCCACACTAATTTCATACAAGAATCACAAATTGTTGGATACTCTTCCCAATCTGAATCGATAAATCGATGCAAATGTATATCATCATCCTATAGGGAAATTACATGGCTAAGTATTTTCCAAATACATTAATGAGCCAATCAATTTTTGATACAGAGACGGGTCTATTGTATCATAGTCTTTCAAATTATTCATATGTGTCATCATGGGAGTTTTCCATGGATTTTCAATCCATCTTCCTGGACTTCTGAAGAACCATTTCAATATACTTCCTCTATCATAGGAAGTTTTCACCATGATTTTGTTGTACATGAGAGGATATGCACAAAGTTTTCTTGAATCCATCCAAGGTCTTCTTCTATATGCATACAAGGGTCTCTTTCTGCTATACCTCAAAACCTTGAGGTTTCTCTGCATATGCCTCTTCTTCAATTACTCTGTTGAGAAGAAAAATATTTACATTCATCTGATTCAAACTCCAACCCATGGATACTGCAAGAGATATAATGGATCATGTATGGGTATATCTAGTTAATAATACAAGTTTCCATCGTAGTCTTATCACTCGTACTGCAAGAACCCTCTAGCCCCGAGTCTTTCCTTGCATCTATCAATCCTTAAGTATTTTTCACAATTTCTCACATACATTGTTCTTCATCATAACTTCCTTCCATTCCTTCTTCTTGACTGCTTCTAGTGTTTTCAAAATGGTTCAGTTGGTTGTTCTAACTTTTATTTCTTTCTTGGAATCTTCATGTTCTTCCTCATGTTTATATTCAATGTTGGAATCCATGGAATATTTTGTAGATTACATGCCATTCTTTCCTGAAGGCTCCAACCTTCCACCATAGGAACATAAATGTAAATGGGCAACCAAGGATATTCAAGGATTCTTTTCGAAGAAGACTTCTTCTAGAGTCAAACTAAACACATGTTTTTTATCATGGCAGATACTTCCAATGAACAACATGTTGGATTACTGAGAGGGGGGGGGGGTGAATAAGTAATAGTGTAATTAGAGTCCTTTTTCTCCAAAAATCCAAGTGTTATATCAATGTAGAATTATTATCCAATAATGAGAAATAAGAAATGAACAATCACACACATACACAGTACACCAGTGTTTTGCGTGGAAACCCAAATCGGGAGAAAAACATAGAATGTTTTTTCTTATATGTCTTGAAGAATTACATTCATTGGAAGCACCAAATTCCTTTGTATTCCAGCTGCAACTGGAAGGAGGCTCCAAGCCCCTAGTTTTTCTGGCTACAACCTGAGGGAAGCTCCAACTCCTCAATGCTCTAGCTAAAACCATAAGGAGGCTACAACCCCCTAAGTTCTCCGGCTATGACCGAAAGGTGGCTACAACCACCTGTCCTTGCCCCGTCCAACCGCCCTGAAGTAGAAATAGAATGATGAAACCACTGTCACACTATCACTGTGAGATATACAGCTGTAAACCTATACCAATAAACATGAACCATGCATCAACCTGTACCTCAACCTATAATCAAGCTGTACCATAAACAAGTGCATCAACCATACACCAACCTGCACCATAAACAAGTGCATCAACCATGCACCAACCTGTACCAAACAATCTGTAATCAACTTGTACCATAAACAAGTGAAACCAACCATGTTCCAAGTATGCACCAATCATGTGTCAACTACTCATAAACTATCACTCATCAATATGTATCAACATCATCCACTGTACACCTCATTTATGTGCCAAGTCATCAACTACTTGTCTCAACCATGTACTTAACGTGTACCTCAACCAAAATATCTCATCAATTTCATCACCCAAATATGATTTATAACTCTGTAATATACCTACTTTATCTGATCACATACCTGAAAACCTTCCTTAACTTAAAACAACAAGAGACTAGCATTTACATCAAACTTTTCTTTAGTCTTACATGACTAGTTTTGGATTAGTCAAAAATTCAAAACTTTGGCCTTCTTTTCTTCACCTTCCCTCAGAAATTAGGCTTAGATATCCTTTGGTTACCTCAGTAACCTATAGGTATTCAATATTCTCAAGTGTGATTTAAATGAGAGAGCCTTGCTTCTTATTTATACTCTCCAAGTAGCTTCCTTAAAATCATCTTCTAGGTCACTTTGCCCACTTTCCTTATTTTAGGGTTAACCCACTTCTAATTTATCCATTAAATTTATTATTTAAATAATTTATTTTGTATTCACTTTGAATTATAGTGCATTCATCACTTCAATTTATTATTTACCTCTAAAAACTCTTAAACAATTTGAGTACTTTGACCATTTGGGGCTTCTAGATGACATATGAGGGTCCTCCAACTTCATAAGGCCATAACTCTCAAACCGTGAGGACTTATGTGACATTCCACCTACCACCAGAAACATAATGACATGTAATATCCATATATAATAGTATTAACTGAAAATATATCAAAAATCATACCATTATCTATCAAACAAACTTGGGTCCATTAGTCGAACCTCAGTTCTCCAACTTCTCATGGCCATAACTCTCTAACTGTGAGGAGTTATGTGGTGTTCCACATAACACCAGAAATTGAATGACAAGCACTATCCATCTAGGATAGTTTCAATGAAAAATTCGCTGGTGTTCATCTCATTGTTCCACAAATAAGCATGGTGTTCTCTAACCATACTTCTAGGATAACTCAATCCGCAAAGCGTCTTCCCGTGAGGGCTTTCACCATAAGGGGACCACTTTGGAGTTCATCCGTTTCTATTTATTATCAACCATGAAAAGACAATAATGAGTCATCTTTACATCAAACAATCTTGGGTCCATTACCCAACCTTTGTGCTACGGGGATTTCTTCAAGGGTTGACATCAACAACAACCAACCTTAATCAACAATATCCCCCTTGGCATTGATGGAAACACTATGATGCAATACTAAAATCATATCACTCATGCTCCCCCTGGAACCATGCTTCTATCCTCTATATTTGATAAATCTAGTCCCCTTAGAACCATGCCTCTATCCTTTGCCTCTATCCTTTTCATCTGATAAATATCTCCCCTTGGAGCCATGCCTCTGTCCTCTGCCTTTGTCCTCTTCATATGATAGATATCTCCCCCTTTGTCATCAATGGAAAATGTATATTTCCATCCGGGGTTTCTCCCCCTGACTGAACTGTCCTCTTACAGTGCTTCCTCATGTAAATATAAGACATATAAGATAAGCATTAAAAAAGAATTCATTTTGGAGTAGAAACAACTCCAAGTCTCTAGCGAAGATATTCAAAGGATTCTCATGGAAGTGGTTTTGTGAAGATGTTTGTCACTTGTTATTGTGTGACCATATACTCAACTATGATGTTCTTTTATGCAACCTTCTCCCATAGAAAGTGATACTTGATTGGAATGTGCTTTGTCTTGGAGTGCATCGCCAAGTTCTTCGAGATACTGATGGCGCTTGTATTATCACAATAGATTGGAATGGGCTCATCATACTCAACATGTATATCTATCCGAGTTTGTTTCACCCAAAGAACATGTGTAAAACATGACGATGCTGCAATATATTCTGCCTCGGCTGTAGATAAAGATATTGAAGATTGTTTCTTACTTAGCCATGATATTAAACACTCACCCAAGTAGAACACTGCTCCACTAGATCTTCGTCGGTCATCAATACAACCTGCTCAATCTGCATCTGTGTAGGCAATAAGTGATAGATCCTTTCCTTTTAGATACCATAATCCAAACTCTTATGTTCCTTTGAGATATATGAAAATCATCTTCACTGCTAACACATGTGAGTCCTTTGTTTCTACTTGAAATCATTCCACCTGTCTAACTACCTGCATTACATCTGGTATGGATGTTTTCACATATAGTAGGCTGCTAATCATTGACCTATATTTCCTCTGATCTATAGACTTCGAATCATCATCTTTGTTCAACTTGCAACTTGTTTGCATGGGAGTGATACCTGGTTTGCAATTTTCCATTCCTAACCTCTTTATCATTTCTATGATATACTTGGTTTAAGAATTAAACATTCCTTGGTTTCTTTGACGTATCTAAAGTCCCAAAAATGAGGATAGTTCTCCAAGTAACGACATTTCAAATTCATTTTGCATATCTTTTGCAAATTTCTGGCTTAACATGTCATCATTACTACCAAAAATAATATCATCAACATAAACTTCAATTGATAAAATATTACCTTCACTTACCTTGATGTAGAGATTGTTGTCTGCACTTCCTTTTCTGAACCCTTCTTTCTGCAGATACTTATCCAGTCTAGAGTAACATTCTCTAGGAGACTGTTTTAGACCATACACGGCCTTCTTTAATTTACACACATAATATCCGTTCTCTGACAACTGAAATCATTCTGGTTGTTCAATGTAGACTTCTTCTTCAAGTTCCTTATTCATAAAAGTTGATTTTACGTCCATCTGATATACTTTAGCATTTTTGGAGCATGCATAGGCTAAAATAAACCAGATTGATTCCATTATGGAAACTAGGGAAAATGTCTCTTCAAAGTCGATTCCTTCAATCTGTGCATATCCTTTACATACCAATCTAAATTTGTTCCTTGTAACTTGTCCATCTTCATTTAATTTATTCCTAAAAACCCATTTTGTGTCGATCACATTCTTATTCTTTGGTCTTGGAACCAGTTCCCAAGTCTCATTTTTCTCTATTTGATCAAATTCTCCATTCATGGCCTTATTCCAAAATTCATCCTTCTTGGCTTCTTCAAAATAGTTTGGTTCAATTGTAGATAAGAGTGATAGGTTTGTTTGTTCTGGTGAACAGACTTTTATTCTAGTCTCAACTCCTGCATCTTTATTTCCAATAATTTGATCTGAAGGATGACTCTTTTGTACTTGTTTGCTAGGTGTCTTTGGAGATACTTGTTGAAGTTGCTCTTTTGCTTCTATCAGATTCTCTTCACATTCCTCTTCTACTTCATCTTCTACTTCTTCTTCTTTGAAAAGTTGTTCCATTTATTTGTTTTCTTCTTCCTTTGATTATGGTGTGCCTATTTTATCAATTGTTACGTTGATGATTTCCACAACTTTGTTCAATCTTAGATTGTAACACTTGCATTTTTTCCTTGTACTTGAGTAACCAACAAGTACTCCTTTGTCCACATGAGAGTCAAATTTCCCATTATGCCATCTTCTCTTTCGATGTAGCATTTTCTTCTAAAAACTCTAAAGTGATTCACATTTGTTGGTATTCTTTTCCATAGCTCGTAGGGAGTTTTATCAATGTTGTTTCTAACCATTACTCTGTTTTGAATGTGAACTATTGTATGCACTGCATGTGTCCAAAATATATCTGTCAATTTGGAATCCATTAGCATTGTTCGATCCATTTCTTGTACTGTCCTGTTTTTTATTTCAACAACTCCATTTTGTTGAGGTGTCCTAGCAATGAAGAATAGCCTTTTTATTCCATGAATGTTGCAGTAGTCCATAAATTCCTTTGAAGTTAACTCTTCTCCTTTATCATATCTCAAGCATTTGATTCTTGAATCCATCTCATTTTTAACCATTTCCTTGTAGATCTTGAAGTTTTCAAAAGCTTCTAACTTGTTCTTGAGAAAGAAAACTACAATCATTCTTGTATAATCATAAACTAATAATATAAAGTATCTTAATCCCTTTGTTGTAGTTTGTTCAACTAGATCAATATGAACAATTTCCAGTGGTCTTGTTGTTGAATATTCCTTTTATTTGAACCTAGTCTTTGTTTTCTTTCCTTGTTGACAATGCTTGCATAAAGTGTGTGTTGGTTTCATGATCTGGAGAATTTCTCTTACTGCTTCTATTTTGTTGAATTTGACAAGGTTATCAAAATGCATGTGACCTATTCTTCTGTTCCATGGCCAACTTTCATCTTCCTTTCTTAAACAACACTTTTCATTTCCAATTTCGCTTAACACATATATGTTGTTTGAATTTCTTATAGTTGTACTAACTAATATCCCTGAAACTTCTCTTATTATCTCACACTTTTGTGAATAGAAAGTAACTTTATGACCTTGGTCACACATTTGAACTACACTTAGTAGATTATGTTTCAGATCTTCTACCAGTAGAACATTTTGTTCCGTTTTATTCTTGTTACCAATTCGGACTGTGCCTTCTCCAATGATTTTGGCTAAATTATCATTTTCGAAGGAGACTCATCCATTTATTTCCTTTTTCAATGTAAGAAATTTGTCTCTATCACCTGTCATGTGTTTTGAACACCCACTGTCAACACACCAACTGTCTTTATTCTACTTATCTTGTAGAGTGATTGTGCATTCTTCATTTCTATATTGATCTTGCTTTGTTATCCATGTCATTTTCTTAGGTTCTTGTCTGTGACTATTGTTATTCTATTAAGGTTCTTTACGAGGGACCGTCATTCTGCAATTTTTGGCCAGGTGTCCATAATTTTTACATTTGTAACATTCCACTTTAGTGCTCAAAGATTCAAACCTGTTGTAACTTCTTATTTGTGTTTCACTAGGTATTATTGAGTAACCCCTTTGTGTATGACTCTCGAAGTTGTTATTGTTCTTGTTGTTAGCTCTGCAATTCACAGCTTTATGTCAAAAATTATTACATGCATAACATAAACCAAAAAATAGATTTTGATACTTGGGAGTTGAAGATATTCTGAAAGAAGGTGCTCTTATGAATCCTTCTTTTTCTTGCGGACTATCTGTCTGTTGTTGATTCTGAAATTTGAATCTTCTCAGTGGAGGAGTGTCCCTATAATATTCCTTGTATATCTTCCTATCCCCTTTGATTGTTTCTGCATAACATTTTGGATTTGTTTCTTTCTCTACTGTTTTGGAGATTGATCCCTTTTTTGTCTGATTGTATCCAAGTCCAGACTTGTGAAGATGATATTTTTGATTGTTGATAATGTCATCCAAAACTTTTTATCTATTCTGCATATTTTTCTTTTGAATATCCTTTCTTAGTGTGACAATATGTGCTCCCAAGTTTTCAATGATCTTGTCCTTTTATTCTATTTCTTGTTTGAGTTCTTCTTCAATTCTTTTATCTTCTTCTATTTGAACCTTCAATCTTGTGATCATTTGTTCTAGTTCTCAAGTGTCCTTTTTCTTGTCTAGTTTTTTTGTAGTTTCTTATTTTTCTTCTTTTCACTTCTGATAACTTCTATGGAACACATTAATTCTTCTCGATAGTCAACTTCTGCCTCTTCAATTTCATCTTCGAATTCTTCATACCCTTCTTCGGATTCTTCATATCCTTCTTCAAAGTCTGCTTTGTCAGAATCTTTTATTGCCATGAATAGAGCTCTTCCTATCTCACTGTCACTGATTTCATCTTCATCCAATGATGAGATGTCTTATTTGATGCATAAGATTTTCTTGAAATCTTTCTTTGTAGTTCCTTTGCCTTTATATGTATGTTTGTCTTTTGAGTAACCTTCATCATTTCTCTTTTTCTTATGATGACATTTGTTAGCAAAATGATCAATACCATCATAATTAAAAAAAATTAAAGGAAGCTTACCTCTATACCTACCATTGGTTCCCTTGTTCAGTCTTTTGATGAAGTTGGCC
>SNQJ01S0001236.1:262101-292189 GCA_010110895.2 Picea sitchensis
TGGTGGAATTTATTGTTTTTCCCTTCTAAAAAGAAAATGTGTATATATGAATATTCATAATTACATAACTAAACCATAGTTGTCTAAATAAAATTATTGAACTAGATAATTGTAATTACAAAAAAAAAAAATTTGCAAACATTTGATTGGTTTATTATCTTTTATAAAAGAATAGTCTTGTTGATTGGATTAGATGCATACATAAAAGACAATAAGGGTGATAGTTATTGATTATTAGTACATGCACGCGACTTGTATGTACTAGCTACACATGCATTTCTTGTACATGTACACTAGTATGTATGAGTTTTCTTGGCTTACTTACTATTAGTGTCGGTTAGTTGTCATGAATGTGTGAACCATATTTATTTTCCTTTGTATCATGAGATACCTTAACTTTGGGACAAAGTTTCCTGAAGGGTGGGTGTATGTAACAACCCTGGTTAAATAGTGCATAAGGTTTATTAAGTATAATGAATTAGATAATCTGAGTGTCCTAATATGTTTTAGTTAAACAATAATTATTTCTTAATAATATTAATCAATTAATTGTTCATATTTGTTGATGATTAATTGATTAATTAATTGACTCATTAAATATTTGAATGATGAATTAAAGGGGCTTAATAATTTTAATTTATTTAATCAAAAGACTTACGTGTGACAGGAGGGGATAAGGTAATAAAGGAGGGGATAAGATAATAAAGGAGGAGATAAGGTAATTAATAGAGGGGAGGAGAGTCGGTGAAGGGGGAGATATGACGGGAGGATTCTGAGGGGAGAGGGGAGGATTTTGGGGAAGGAAGCATTTTGGAGGGGGACACTATATTTCTGGTTTGGGCATATTTTTTGGTGTTGGGAGTTTTGGTTTTGGGGGTTTGGTGAATCATTGTAGGGGGCACTGGGTTGCTGGGGGTTTTGGGCACGAGGCCAGGATTCCTTTCGGTATCCTGGAGCTAGGGAGCTGGACAGGATGCTCCTAGCTGGCTGGGTGGTTAGTCGGTTTGGGCAGGGTTTGGTCAAGCAACAAGCTGGGCAAGGCAGTAGGGAGGACAACCAGACAAGCGAGAGTTTAGCATCACACGAAGGTATTTTAATTTATGTATTTGTTTTATGTATTTAAGGAATATGTAGTGTTATGTGGTTGTTTGTAAGCTTATTATGATTAGTTCAATAAATTTTGTATATGTTGGTTATTGGTTATATGCTAGTTATGAAGTATTAAAAATGTTAGGATAGCATTTCTTTAAAATAAATCTTTTTCTTGTTTTATAAGGCTCTGTTGAGAAGAACCTTACATTGACTTTGAATTTGACCAAAGATTCAAACCTAACATTTTTTCTAGTTGAGAATACCAAGAGGTGCGCTAGGATAGGTAACACTAGGATATCAAGTAATTAGGTCAAACGATTCATTATAAGTTCCTAAACACAATGGTTAGGGTTTGTTGCAGCTACATAATTAGAAAACTTAGTTGTAGCTGTAACTAGTGCCATAACAAGGTTAGAAAATAACCTCCCAATACATCTTCCATTGGTTAGACTATTTGAAGATAGTGTGGGCCAATAAACTACTAGAAATAAACGGATGTGCTCATTTTTGCATAAACAATATAGCAATATTGTCACCCAACCATAGGTATAACAAACGCCCCCTAGCACCCTAACCTTGATAGAAAAAATAATTATGGTAGCAAACCAATAGCCAACCAAGGCTAGTACACATTTCTCCAAGTGTAGAGCACCAAGAAATAATAACCAAAAACTAAGAAGAAACTCCCAACCATAACCAAGAGAAAGTCCAAGCCAAAACCAAAATGCCAGTTGTAGCAACTGCAACTACAATTCCTCTCCAAAAATTCACACCACTAGTCTTATGCAATTGTGAGAGTGACAAATGAGCTCTATTACCCTCTATTTATATTTCTCTATCTCACTTGACTAGGCCGACTTCTCTTACTAGAGGTTTATAACTAAATATTAAATATTCTCTTGAGCCAACTTGTCTCCTAGGGTTATTATACAACGTTTTAGGGTTTCCCTTACTTCCCAAAATATTCTAGTCTTGTCAAACATTACAAGTGGAGGTTAATACCTCCCTCAACTACCATAATATCAATAAAACATACTCTTATGGATTTTCCATTGACCCTTCTAAACAAGAGATATTTCCATGTAAAAGGGCCAACCCTACTAGATAATTCTAGTTTAATGGAAACATAATCAATAGTGTAGTTTGTCACTCCAGCGTAAAATGCCCACCATCATGTTTCAAATCGTGTACATAACATTATTATTAATGCAACAAATAAACATTTTTAGCTTTGTATGGCCATTGTCAACATAGGAAATCATGGTCCCAAAGAAAAAGTTGCGACGACAATGAATCTTACTATGGCGAAGCCAAATTTCTAAAAGAATTGTTTTTTCTTTAGAGCCCTTGAAAACGCCAACATGATGGATCTTTGGGGTGGTATAACTAATACAAAAATTCTTAGATGTCAAATTAGTTCTTAAATACACATAAACATCCCAACAGATTCAGGAAATGAAGATCATCTTTCACTAGTTCCAAAGAACATGTGAATGTCTTACTTATCTATAAACTTCAATAACATCGATGAATAACTTGTGGAAATAAAATGTTGAAATGAAGTAAAGTAAGATCAACAAAAATTCAAATGACACATAAACAATTTTTTTAGTAAAGTTCACCCCAGGAATGATATTAGGGTTCAAATTCCGCTCACGGGCTAATTTTCCATGGTTTTTTCCCAAAAAAAGATTCGCTATTCTAAAAATGATTCGCCCAAATTATATAGGATAAAATTATTTAACCTTAAAAATCACCAAAATTTTATGCAAACTATATTAAATCCTTAGAAATTTGAATATTTTTACAAAAATATCGCCAAACATTTTATAGTTGGAATATGAAAGATTAGTAAGATTCGCCAAGGTTTCTACATTTTAAAATAAATTTCCATCCTTAAAATCATTCCTGGTTCACCCATCTTGGCTAGTCCCCATGCCCCTTTCTAATCAGTGAGAATGATCAATTAATTCTCAAATGCCAAAATTGCAATAAATCGACTTATAAATACCAAGTTTTTGAATATAACCTTCAATTTTGTCACTCAATCCGAGAAACAAAGGTCATTACCAATTTCCTAAAAACATTATGAGAAAAATGAATATAAACTCGATTATGTTTTGAAGAGGTTCTTAAAGACCCATTTTAGCATGCATAACAAGACTATGTGTCTAATACATGACAAATTGGACTAAGAATTTTCATACATGGCAATGTTATGAAAAATAGACATTACCATCAAATTTCTCTTTAAAATATGAGAAAAATGAGTATAAACACTTTATACTTCCCTCAAAGAACTCAATAGCATGAAAAAAAAGACAAACCAAAACTTTGAGCACCTCTTGCATGCAAAATGGGGAAATATGCACTTGGCACAAACTTTTATGGCACACATTCCAATCCTGGAATGAAAACACGTGGCTCATACACTATCTAGAGCTAGGCTTAAATAGGTGTGGGTGGCCTAACCATGGCCCTATATACTCAGGATTATTTGTTACACCTTAAATAATATATGATTCAGTTTTTATAACATGCATAACTTATGATGTATTGGTAGGAGAATATTTGTTAAGTCATTGGAATATCCCAAGAATATTATCATGGAGGTCATGGGTTTGATTCCCATGGGGAACCAATTTTATTCTCTCTTAGCCATTATTGGTCAATCAAAGAGTGCCACATGACACTCTTTGGTTGGTCCACATGTTTGCACAGTCACCTTCCTGCATCAACAATCTACCAAATCACTTCATATTCATTGCCACATCAACATAGATCTGTTGATTGTATCTTCCACCTGTCACCCTACCATGTCATATGACACTTGACACATAGTAATTGGTCCACATGGGTCCCTGAAAATGAAAAAAACAAGTGACACATGGTAGCCTCTTGTGCTTCCATGTCATCCTGCTGACATCAACATAGTTTCATCATGTCAGTTGTATGGATGACCACGTGGAAACCTATGGGATTACGACATGGCACCCCTATTTAGTGTATTTTTTCCAACTTTAAAT
Organism: Picea sitchensis; assembly: GCA_010110895.2. Classification (NCBI taxonomy): domain Eukaryota; kingdom Viridiplantae; phylum Streptophyta; class Pinopsida; order Pinales; family Pinaceae; genus Picea; species Picea sitchensis. The sequence goes on from SNQJ01S0001236.1 coordinate 266,220, forward strand.
GACCATAAGTTTCTCATACAACGATTGTTTGAGGTGATTTTTACACTATTTGAAATCTATCGCTGAGATGTACGCAGTAGAGTCATTTTAAAAATAAATTGATAAGATAAATGTTTGAGCATTTTCGGATCCTCCTGGATCTCTTTGAGCGTTTCAGATCCTCCTATATCACACCTCCCCACTGAATAATGTTTGGACCTCCAAAAGTATGGATCATTCATAAATCAAGTGAGGGAATTGTCGTCTCACTTGTCCAATATCATCTATATTTCTTTCTTGGATACCGAGCACCTGATTCATCAAAACCATAATGAAGACTGAAACAACATTGTTGACCAAGTTAACCATTCCCTTAAATTCACAAACTCCTCCATTAATTGTTGTAGTAGCTAATCATACTCCACTTAATAGTAATAAACCAAACAACAAAATTGAATATACAGATGTGAAAGAGAGTGAACCATTAACATATTTGTCCTTCTTAATAGGAACAACATCAACCAAAGGACCTTTTTTTCTTTCAACCATATTCTGTAAATTTGGATCCTAGATACTACCATTAACTAGAAGTTTTATGTGCCCTGTAGTGACAAATATGAAATTAGTATTCATATTATGAGTTCTCAGAATGAACTCAATCCATTCCTCAAAAATATTATACTTGTTTTATTCCCTATAGAAAATTTCCTTCTTTTCATACAAGTATGGAATTCCCAAAACCATACTGCAAATGTCAAGTGGAACCATGTCTAACCCTACCTCATCAATGAAACTAGGTGTGATATCAAACCGTAATTTCCATTTCTTAGTTACATGTACCTTAGCATTATCACAAATGCAACCCAAAGGATACAGTCTGAGATGAGGCCTAGTTTCCAATACCAACTTTTCTACAACTTTCTCTTAAAAAAGATTTACTTGTGATCCATTATAAACAAGTGTATCAATCTTAGTGTGCTTTGAGATAACTCGTAAACAAAACAAGTCTTTTATTTTCCTTCCATCACGAATTACATTAGACTTTGCAAAAGAAGTAAATGAAATGAAAATTGCAATTTAATATTTAAATTTGATGCCCATAGTTATAACCTTAGTTTCATCCTCAAAATCTGATCCAAAATCCCGAAGTATGCTTGTGGTCTTCTTTTTACCCTTCTTATATTGAGCTCACTTTGGTTTGAATTCTAGATGCAACTTCCAACAATGCTTCTCGTCATTTCGTTTCTTATCGTAGTGAGAGCATGTAGGCTTCTTCTCTTCATCTTTATTCACTGTAACTGTCTTCTTACTCTTTCCTTTTCCCTTTGACTTATTTTCGAATTCATGTGGCTCTTCTCACACATCCTCAATAAAATGTTTTACTTTTCTCACTTCAAGTTGAGTATCTTGTATTGATACTTCTTCAATATTAGTAGGATTAAATATCAATATAGTATAGTGAAGATATGGATGCATAACACCAATATAATTTAGAAGAGTCTCGGGAGTATGTAATGGAATTCCAAAAGATAATGATTTATTCTTAAATTCTAGTGTATAAGCTTGAACATTTTCCCTTTTTGCTTCTCGTAAATGTTTCCAAACAATCATTGACGTTTTCATAGAAGCTAATGGTTAAAATTGATTTATTAATGCAACAGTAAATTCAATCCAGGAAGAGATAATTTTACCATGTTGAATAAGCTCATCTTGTGTCTGACTCTGCCAACATATCAAAGATGTGTCACTCAGGAGAAGAGTATCCAACTATATCTTTAAACTATCCTACATGATTTTTTTTACCCTGCAATCTACTTCAATATATTTGACCCAATTATCCAACTTCTATGCATTCAACTCTCCATGATAAGTAGGAAAATGAAACTCTACATCTAACTTTAACAAAGGAAAATCATGAGAATGAGAAGACTTCGTAGAATGTTTTTTTCTCTTATGAGAAAAATTTTCACTTCCATCATAAGATGACGATGATGATGATGGGGACAAAGTAGGATCTTGAGGTTCTTCACCTTCTCCTTCTTCTTTAACTGCTTCATTTTTTACTGATGTACTTTCTCCCTTTGCTTTCTTTCGATCCTCATACATTTATTCCACCATAGCCTTCATCAAATTAAATTCCTCGAACAAATAATCTACAGATTCATAAGGACCTAACCTTCTTGGTGAATCCATATCTCCTCTTTGAGTGAAGCTCCTTGAAAGAATTTCAAGATTATAATCTGTAAGCTTTCCTTCACCTCACTTAGGTTTGAACCTTCTAAGCACTCGCTTGCAAATAAACGTCAAAACTAGCTCTGATACCAACTTGATCCAAAAATAATTAGAATTCAAAATTACTGAAATACACATAAGAATTTGACCAAAATCGGGAAATGAAGATCATCTTTAAATATTTGCAAATAACATGTGAATGTATTACTTATCCATAAACTTCAATAACATCGTTGAATAACATGTGGAAATAAAATGTTGAAATGAAGCAAAGTAAGATCAACAAAAATTCAAATGGAACATAAAAAATTTGTTAAGGAATTTCACCCATATTGGGTTATGTCTCCGGGTCCTTTTTCAATGAGTGAGACTGCTCAATTAATGCTCAAGTGCCAAAATTACAATGAATGGACTTACAGGTACCAATTTTTTAAAGACACCCTTCAATTATGTCACTCAATCCTAGAAAGTGAGTTCATTAGTATATTCCTCATCAAAATTATAAGAAAAATGAGTATAAAATCGACGATGTTATGAATAGACGCCTAAAGACACCCTTTTGCATGCATAATGAGAGTATGTCTCATACATGACAAATTGAACTAAGACTTTTCATAGATAGAACTTTTACACAAAATAGACATCACCATCAGATTCCTCTGAAATTATGAGAGAAATGAGTATAAACACTCTATAATTATCTCAAATAACTCAATAGCATGAAAAACGAGGAAAACCAAAACTATGAGCACCTCTTGCACATAAAAAGATGCAATATGCACTTGGCACAAAATTATATGGAATACATTCCAATCTGGGGACACAAATACATGGTTGATACACTATTCAGAGCTAGGTTTAAATAGTCATGGGCAGCCTAACCATGGCCCTATATACCTAGGCTACTTTGTTACACTTTAAATAATATATTGTTTAGTTGTTATAACAAGCATAACTTATGGCGTATTGGTAGGAACATATTTGTTCAATCGTTGGAATATTCGAGGAATATTTCCCTAAATATCATGGGTTTGATTCACGCAAGGAACCGATTTTATTCAGCCTTGTACAATATTGTCCAATTGGAGAGTGACACATGGCACTCTCTGGTTGGACCATCTATATGCACAATCGCCTTCCTTTGTCAGCATTCTGCCACATCACTTCTCAGTCATTCCCACGTCAGCGTACACATGTTGAATTTTCCTATCACTTTCCACATCATCATATGGATTCCATTGCATAAGTATGGATGACACATGGCACATTTTTATTGGTCCACATGGGTGACTGAAAATGCAAAAAAACGAGTGACAAGTGGAAGCCTCTCGTACTACCACCTTATCTTGTTGATTCTATGATGACGTCATCCTATCAGTTGTATGGATGGCCATGTGGCATCTTGTGGACCTACCACATGGAACACCTATTTTTACTATTTTTTCCAAAAATTAAATGAACATAACATTCTCATACAACGTCCGCAGACTACCGCGTGGCACCCTTATTTTGCCTATTTTTTTACAAACATTAAACAACAATCCTTATTTTGCCTATTTTTTTACAAACATTAAACAACAATAACATTATCATATGACGTCCATTTGAGGAAATTTTTGTTTCGTTGGAAAGATATCGTTGAGCTCTACGAAATGGAGTCATTTAAAAAAATAATTTTAGAAGATAAGATTTTGAGCATTTTTTGGATCCTCCTGGATCTCCTTGAGCATTCAATATTTTCCTCGATCAATAACTTTCACCTCTCTAATATATGTGGCTTGATAAGGATTGAGCTATTGACTAGGTTAGTTCTAACTGACCATCACATATAGACATATCCTACTGATGATTGCAATGGTTTAGAATTCTTATATTTGTATTATGCTCAATGCATTTCCTTGGCATACATTAAATTATAGTTGAAAACCATTGTCTTATCACTCCTCTTGCTCCATATACATGAATTTTGTGGCTTGAAACCCAACTAAGGAATATTCAAGAAACCCATTGGTGTGGCACAATAAACAAATTCAATGAATTGTTTGAGATATTTCCTAAGGCTTCTTATACAAATATTATCCCTACCACATCTGCATCAATATTCCCTCCACTATATCATTTAAAGAGACCAATATTCCTTGTGGTTGTGTTGAGTAGCGATAGTAATATTATTTGGAAGGAATTGATTGAGGTGTTGTTTAGGAAATTATAATATTTTTTCTCTTTACCACAATAGTTTTCCTCATAATGTGGTTTATACCAGCAACCTATCCTCGGTAAGAAACAAAACCCTTGTTATGGATCACATGTTCCACAATTGTTATATCCAAACACATTTTCTTCACAGGGTTGATCCTTTGAGGAATTTCTCCTCTCTAGTTCTTTTCACACACTTGCCTCATTTTTTGTCTTTTCACAAGTCAACATGTGATGCATAGTTCTCCTTTCTTATCTCTAACTCATTCCAATTGCCCGACTAACTACATGACGTGAAAAACCTGGATTAATTTTTCATCTCAGCAAGAATCACAAGAGCCCACCACAACTTAGAATTCATCTATGACATGCGAAGAGATGGTAATTATACCTACTAAGGTTTTTCCACACAATGAAGGCATAACAAACCTATGATATCAATGAGGGAACCCATTTCCCTATATTGATATACCCATAGTTCCTCTATTGCATTTTACTCTTCTATGCATATGGAATCTTCAACATCAATCAACTCTTTAGTTACATAAGTAGTCAATGAAGTCTATAGTTTACCCTTTTATTTCTCAAATTCTCCATTATTTTCACATCTCCAGATAATATTTTTCACATGCCTATTTTCATTATCAAATATCTCTGTCCACATGCATAGAATCCTTGTTCTAGTACAACAGTGCAACTTTGGGAGAAACATGTTTTCAACAATTACAACCACAAGTCACTAGACATGGGCAACTCCCCATCAAAAAAGTTACATCAACCACTAAATTTTCAACAATAATACAAATCTCCATATAGCTCCAACTCTTCTTGCGGATCAACACTACACTAGTCTCTATACAACTCCAACTCTTCTTATAGATCAACACTCAACATTGATGGTTGTTTCTTGCTACATTTTTCCTATGCTAGATCAATTCCAAAAGTCATAGTCTAACTCTTTTCTACGATATTATATTTTTGATTGTGCCCGAATTCTGTTTAATTGTGAGAAATTGTTGGATTTGCATATTTGAATGGATAAGTCTATATTTTCCGAGTTTTCGAGGATTTTTTCAAAATGCCGAATCCATTTATGGATTCAGAAAAATAATTAAAAAACCACAAATTATTACTTCTCCCCGAACATTTAAACATCCTCATTTAAAATTGAAAGGATTTGATGTGCCAAATGACACACATCACAAAGACCGTGCATTTTCCTAAGGGTGCACTACTCCATAAAGCACTAGGCCTAACACCCTAGGCTATTCACGATATATAAGAAAATAAAGAGACGTTGACCTAGACTCCATGGAAATTATATTGGTTAATTTTGACTCGTGAAAAACTCTTTCTAATATGCATTTGTCTAATTAATGAAAAGAAAGGAGTTTGTTCAAGGTTTTATCATTTTATCTAAAACGTTTATTATTAGATGGGATTTATTCTCATATATTTATTATTTCAAGAGACGAGGTTCGTTGACGTTCAACAACGTTCCCGTTTATTGGTCACCAAATGTTATGCCATTTGTCACTTAAACATATAACTTTTTGAAAACAGCAAAGCTTATGGGCTCTACACATTATGGGCTCACTAGCTGATCCTTTGCTCCAAACATTATATCGTCATTTTGAGACAGACCGATTTCCTTATTTAGTTTAAAAATTTTCCCTTCTAGAAGCTCTACACGCTCTTCCGTAATGATAGCCAAGCACACAGTTCTCTCGCCTTGCAACAAGGTTTTCGTTTATTGTTATTTCCCGAGTGATTAAAGTTAATTCTGTCAAAATAAACTCAGATGGATCCTTTAAGCAATTTGTTTTGATCTCTATTGCGTCTCTTCCTTTTTTGAGATAACGCTTCCTCCTTTTCCGTCATTTCTCAATGCATCCAACCCAAGCATGGAAATACTGTATTTAAAATATCCAGTATTTTATATGAAGATATAGCAAAGACATACACGGCTAAGAAATACACACTAAATCATAGAAGATATATATTATCTAAACTCCCTTTTTTATGTTGTTAACATCTCGAATATGAAAAATATGTAAAAATAATATGGTGAGAATAGACATAAGAAAGTGCATTATTTTGATCAAAACAAGAATATAAATTACAAATATTTTTAACATATTATGGGCTTCATCTTAGTGTCATATATTTACAACTTGTATGTTGATTGTAACAATTATTTATTTAAATTAGAATTTAAGGGTTGTTTCACTACATTTATGGATGAAATTCTTAGAATTCTAATTGGTGTAGATTAATATGCCTGATTCCACACCTAATAGTATAGAACTAGACAAATTCCTAACAACAATAACAAACATCCAATTGATTTAATCTCTTGAACTCATCCTATCTATCTATCAATAAATTTAAAGTAAATAAGTAGATCTTTAAAACAAAGCATCTAAACAAAACAAAGCAAGTGGATTTTAAAACCCAATATGAAAAAAATGTGATATATGTTAAACATGTGCTTAATGTTATATAAATAAAGCATCTAAACAAAGGATCTAAACAAAACAAAGAAAATGGATTTTAAAACTCAATATGAAAAGGATGTGATATATGTGAAACATGTGTTTAATATTCTATAAGAAAAATGTGAAACATATCTATACTTAAGATACTTAAGATGGAATTACACTCATTGTAAATAACCACTCTTTATTGTATTCACTCTAAGATATTCGATTATGCATCAGTATGCATAAACTAACAATTGAGTTAGTGAAACTCAGTGACTATTATCTCCTTGATTAGGGAAAACCTAAAGGCAGGTGGTACACATATAAGATAGTGTATTTGGAAATCTAAACTTCTTCAAAAGTTATTAGTAGTCAAACTTCATTAAAAGTTCTTATTGGTCAAGATACAAAAGTTAAGTACAACAATGCATATAGATTCTTAAGGAAAACATAAATTAATCAATGGCTCATTCACATAGTACACAGAGATTTATACCGGAAACCCTCAACCGGGAAAGCCTTTCTTATTTTATTATATCGAATTTCACCATTCACCATACAATATATAGAACATTTTTAGGTATTCCGTAGATACCAAAACCCTAATCCATTTATCTAGGATTAATTTAGAAAACCACTAAAAATAGCTAAAAAAAAAAAAACGAGGCGCTGCGTGTAACCAGGGGAGACCCCCCTAGGAAGCGCCTGGTGCACACGACACAATGATCACTACTATGAGGGATCGTGAGACGTAGTTTTTGAATCTAATGCACCTACACATACACATGCAAAGAATATAACACATACCGAATATTCTCCCACTTTTTGTTTTCTTTGCATCCAGGGGTCCATAGGATTATATATAGTCAACAATCCAAGGAAAAAATGCCCATTGTTACTCTACACTAGGAGAACTCTTATGTGCTCATAGACTTTTTCAATGAATCTGAAACATTCTTCAAAGTGTCAACATTTTCCAATAACACCTTCTTTTCCTCAACCATGTCTCTCACAAAGTGATACTGAACATCAATATGCTTTCTCTTTGAATGATAAGTTGGGTTCTGTGCCACGAATATTGCACTCTAACTGTTACAATCTAATCTCACTGCTTGTTGTACCAACCCAATACCTGAACACAATCTCTGTAACCATACTGCTTCCTTGCTTTCATGAGTGGCTGCCATGTATTCATCTTCTGTATTTGAGAGTGCCACTACATCCTGTCTTTTCCTTATCCAACTGATTGCTCCTCCAAATATGTAAAATACATAACCACTTGTAGATATTTTGTGATCGAGATCTCCAGCCGAGTCTGCATCAACAAAGCCATGTATGTCCACCAATCTCTCCAATCTTGGTCTTCCTTGGTAGCACAATCCATAATTAGTAGTGCCACGGAAATACCTGAAGACCCTCTTTACTGTTGTCCAATGCTCCTTCCCTTGTTTTGACATATACATGCTCAAAACTCCCACTGCATGTGCAATGTCCAGTCTAGTACAGACTATTGCATACATTAAACTGCCAACTACACTAGCATACAGAACATGGGACATGTCCTCTTCTTCTTCCTGTGTATTGGGACACTGATCTACAGATAACTTTACACCTATAGGAATATGAACCTTGACCAGTTTACTTCCATGCATATTAAACCTCTACAATATCATCTCAATATGTTTTCTCTGATTCAACCAGAGTTTCATGTTAGCACGATCTCTTTTAATTTCCATTCCCATAATGAAGTTAGCAGCACCAAGATCCTTCATGTCAAATTTGGAGTATAGTCTTGATTTCACCTCCTTGATAACATCCATGTTATTTCCTACCAACAACATGTCATCAACATACAACACTACGTAAATGCAATGATTACCAACTTTCTTGGAATACACATAGTAATCATCCCTGCTTCTCACAAATCTCAATCCAATGGTGTATGTATCAAACTTTTGGTACCACATCCTAGGTGATTTCTTCAGACCATATAGTCACTTATTTAGCTTACAAACCAAATCTTTCTTTCCCTTCACTACAAAACCTTATGGATGCTTCATGTAGATTTCTTCTTCCAGATCCCCATGTAGGAATGTTGTCTTCACATCCATATCTTCCACTTCAAGATCAAAAGAAACAATAATAGATAAAAGAAATCTAATAGAAGTTAATTTAACAATAAAAGAAAAAATCTCACCAAAGTCAATTCCCTCTATCTCGGAATAACCTTTTTCTACTAGTCGAGCTTTGTTTTTCTCCACTTTTCCTTCTGCATTAAACTTCTTCTTAAACAACCATTTGATACCAACATATTTTCTTCCAGCTGGAAACTCAACTATATCCCATGCCTCATTATTATCCAATGCATCCATTTTTTCAACCATTGCCTTCTTCCATAGTTTACTATCCTCTGGATTCAATGCTTCCCTGACAGTTCTGGGATCATCATCAGTAATAGATAAAGAAAAAATGGAATGAAAATCAGGTGGACTATTCCTTTCTGGTTGCCTTGTTTCTCTCACTGATATCCTCAATACTGGGGTATGAGGTTCTTCTTCTGCTGCTGATGCTTCATCTTTTTCAGATGATTCCGATTTTGTATCATCCAACTCTAGCTCTATTTTCTCAGGTTCTTCTGACCTTGGTAGGAATTCTTGTTTGGAAACATCTTTTACCTCTCTAAAAACCACATCTCGAATGTAAACAATCTTCTTGGTTTCTGGGTTCCAAAGTTTATAACCTTTCACACCATCTTTATAACCAATAAAGATATAATTTTCATCCTTTTTGTCCAACCTACTCCTATTTTCCTTTTGAACATGTACATAATAATTACAATCAAACACTCTAATACGTTGAAGAGAGGGTTTCTTTCCAGTCCATACCTTGTGTGGAGTTTTATCATCCAACGTTGATGAGGGTGACCGATTGACCAGGTAACATGTTGTAACCACTGCCTCTGCCCAAAATTCTTGTCCTAACTCAGCACCGTTGAGCATGCTCCTTGATTTTTCCATCAGTGTCATGTTCATACTTTCTGCAACTCCATTTTACTGAGGAGTGTATGGAGTAGTCTTCTACCTTTCTATACCACACTTCTTACAGATTTCTTCGAATTCATTTCCGCAAAATTCTCCACCATTATCTGTTCTCAATACCTTTATTTTATTCTCTGTCTCATTTTCTACCATAGCCTTAAACTCTTTAAATTTATCAAATACCTCATATTTCTTTCTAAGAAAATAAATCCATGTGTTCCTTGCAAAATCATCTATGAATGTAATGTAATACACAGACTTACCTAGTGATGGAATAGGCACAGGTCCAAACACATCACTGTGTATTAGCTCTATGATCCCCTTTGCTCTTGTAGAACCAGATGGGAGTCTTACACGATTCTGTTTACCAAATATGAAATGTTCACAGAAATAAAAATCCAGAGTGCAATTAGACATACCTTCAACCATACCTTTACTGTGTAGTGTTTAGAGGCCCTTTTCTCCAATATGCCCCAGTCTTTGATGCCACAACATGGTATTATTTTTTGGGACAATATTGATCTTGTCTCCTTCATTTCTCTGCTCAAGGACAACATAGCTATTACACCCATTAGTATAAGTTATCCCCAACATCTTGTATAGAGTTCCACACCGAATTAACCTCATCAACCCCATTTCTCCTCGTACCATCTTTTAAGTGTTCTTTCCAAATACAGTATTCACTCCTTCATCATCCAACTTACTTACATATATTAGGCTCGTGGTTTGTTTTGGAATGTGAAGAACTTGAGGGAGTGTTCTAATACTTCCATCTTTAAGAAGCAACTTAACCCTTCCACTTCCCATGATTTTTGTTGTCGAGTCATCTCCTAGGAATACATCACCACCATCATATTTTTCATATTCAGAGAACCACTCCCTGTGATGAGTCATGTGGTATGACACACCTGTGTCGATCAACCATAGATCATGGTCTGCATGTGTACCTATAGATGTGAGGTAAACATCACCTCCTTCTTCAGTGAAGGTTTTCGCCTCTGTGGAAGACGTACTATCATATCCCTTTGGTTTTTCAACCTTCTTATACTTGCAATCTTTCTTATAATTCCCTCTTTTACCACATTTCCAGCATTTCCTCAAATATTTTCCTAGAGACTTAGATCTACCTATAGATTTCGATCTCTCCCTCAAATACTTACCAGGATTCCTGTCTTCAGTACGACCTCTTACAAATAAAACATTTGTGCCATGACCAACCATGCTTTTCTACCTCATCTCTTCAGATAACAAGGATGCAACTATATCCTCATACTTCAATGTAGATTGAGTGGTACTACCTATTGCTACAACCAGATTATCCCAAGAGTATGGCAAAGAAAATAACAAAGTAATACACTTATCTTCTTCTACAATCATAATATTAACAAAGACAAGTTGACTTACCAGAGTATTAAAGACATTTAGATGTTCTGTCACAGAATATCCATCTTCCATCGTAAGATGATACAACTTCTTTCGAAGAAACAACTTGTTTACGAGGGACTTTGATTGATACAAATTCCCCAACTTATCCCATAGTTCCTTGGCTATAGATTCTCCTAAGACATTCAAAAACACCGAATTTTCCAGGCAAAGTCGAATAGTAATCCTTGCTCTTATGTCCAACTTCTCCCAATCTTCCTTCGACATACCAGTAGGTGGTGTACTGGTAGTTTCTGTACTAGTAGGTTTTGTACCAGTAGTCTGTGTGCTAGTAAACGGTGTACGAGTAGGCTATGTACCAGGATCCACAATAATCCATTGTTCTTGGTCTACAAGAAGGTCCTCCATATTCACCTTCCGTAGCTCAAAGTTTTTACCGTTGAACTTCTCTATATCGATTCTAGAAGAGATTTATATTCCTCTTTCTTCACTCAAATCACCACTATAAAAGATCCCACTAAACCCAGGTTTATCACAGACACAAGATAAACTTGATGTATCAAGATCGAGCCAAACCCTCAACAACAAAGGCATCCCTCAGAAGCCAAAAACGAGCTCTAATACCACATGTAAGTTTTAAACCTACGAAGTAGAGCAATGCATATAGATTCTCAAGCAAATTAGAAATTAATCAATGTCTCATTCACATAGTACATAGAGATTTATATCGGAAACCCTCAATCGGGAAAAACTTTATTATTTCATTATATCGAATTTCACCATTCACCATACAATATATACAATGTTTTTAGGTATTCCGTAGATACTAAAACCCTAATTCCTTAATCCGGGATTAATTTAGAAAACTGCTAAAAATAGCAGAATAAAAATAAAATTCGCGACGCTACTCCGAACGCTGCATGTAACCAGGGGGGGCATACTTGTCTCCCCCTTGGGACCCCCCTAGGAAGCGCCCAGCACACACGACACAAAGAGCACTACTACGAGGGATCGTCTCGAATCTGAGGCGCCCATACACACACATGCAAATAATATAACACATACCCAACAATTAATAGGCAAACTTCATTAAAAGTTATTATTGGTCAAGATACAAAATTTATTAATGATCAAACTTCATTATAAGATAATTTTTCAAATTTTATATTATATTATTTAGTTGTTATAAAATTACCTTTTTAACAATTTTTTTTTCATTAGATAAGAACAATAAAATAATTGTTGTTAATATTATTTCTTTTATAATTGCTCTTCTAAAATATTAGATGATATTAAAGTATTTTTTTAAATAAGGGAGACAAATTTGCTAATAAAATGGAAAAAATATACACAGTTACAATAAAAAATATCTTAATTTTGTAAGTAAAAATTTATACAATTTTGTAATTAAAAATATCCTAATTTTATAATTATATTTAATTCAAAGAAAAATTGAAATTCTTAAATAAAAAAATTTAAAAAATTGTCATAATGAAATCGAAAGAAATGATGAAAGCATCATGCACTTTGGAATACTCAAAATGTGTTTATCCCAATATTTATTAATAAAATAAACTTCCTTATTTAAAATAAAAATTATAAACAAAATATATGGGTAGTAAATTAAATTACTTATTAAAATAAAGTATTTAATTTTAAAATTATAAACAAAATATATAAATATAACAGAGTAACTACTTTTCAGTAGTAATTCCTACCTCACGTTAAGAAACCAATGAATGATTGTGATTTTAAAATGGAATCAATAACCATAACCAAGTATTTATCTGCTCTTAAAACTGTATCTGCTCTTTCATTATCGGATTTACGATACAATAAAAGCAGGAAGAGTTTTAGTGCATACTAATGATGTGTTTTTGCATCTTAATCTTGTTAATACAGTACACCATATGTTAACATTGTATGAATCAATTATTATCTAAACAATTTCCTAGTCTTTTCCTACCATTATATAATGAATGAGTTTTTTCCTCGTCTTTCTCTACCATTTCCTTTTCTACTTGGTGAATCGAAAAGGAGATTCTATATGCCATCCTGACTGGAACAATTAAAGTCCTTCAACTGGAATGCAAATTGAGTTACTTTTTCAACGCATCCAACTCAGGCCTGCAAAGACTGTATTTAAAAGATCGAGTAGTTTATATGATCAAAGCCATAGGGGATTAACAAATAGAGACAATACAACATAGATACAATTACCTAGGTATTCACATTATGTACTCCATTCCATTTTGGCTGCTGTTAATAGTTGTGAATGTGTGCCTCTTACATACCGAAGAATTGAACCTGAAATAACTGGACCACCTATATATTGTTGTGCTGATTTTGAATCTCGAATCAGCACAACATTAAATGCTAAGAAACATTACAATTACATTAATTCCATAGAATCAAATTACAATTTTGAATGCTAAGAAACATTTACTTATAATTCTTTCAAAAGAAACTCAGATGTTTGTAGTACGCAGTCGTAAATGTAAAACAACTGAGAATAAAAAATACCGTTGATTCAATATGACTAGAATTGGTAATCATTTAAATTACCTCCAATATGAAAATCAAGCTTCACAACTACCACATACTTCATTTATTCAACTGAGACGAAGAACTTGAAGTAAGAATATCCAACATGAAAATTAAACAACTCTATTATTCATTGATAATGGATAATCCAAAGTAGTAAGAAATGTTAGCAGCACTGAAGATGGGTCCCTAAAGATATAATAATAATAGCATTCGACATATATACATAGGAACAGTAGGTTTCATGCACAGCGAGATGACACAGCCCTCTTACATCTCTTACTGATTCATATGAAACTGAGTGAGTAAAGAGGATAAATAAGGACAGTGCCATCTCGTCTGCGCGCGAAACACAGCAAGCCCTCCNACTTATTAAAATAAAGTATTTAATTTTAAAATTATAAACAAAATATATAAATATAACAGAGTAACTACTTTTCAGTAGTAATTCCTACCTCACGTTAAGAAACCAATGAATGATTGTGATTTTAAAATGGAATCAATAACCATAACCAAGTATTTATCTGCTCTTAAAACTGTATCTGCTCTTTCATTATCGGATTTACGATACAATAAAAGCAGGAAGAGTTTTAGTGCATACTAATGATGTGTTTTTGCATCTTAATCTTGTTAATACAGTACACCATATGTTAACATTGTATGAATCAATTATTATCTAAACAATTTCCTAGTCTTTTCCTACCATTATATAATGAATGAGTTTTTTCCTCGTCTTTCTCTACCATTTCCTTTTCTACTTGGTGAATCGAAAAGGAGATTCTATATGCCATCCTGACTGGAACAATTAAAGTCCTTCAACTGGAATGCAAATTGAGTTACTTTTTCAACGCATCCAACTCAGGCCTGCAAAGACTGTATTTAAAAGATCGAGTAGTTTATATGATCAAAGCCATAGGGGATTAACAAATAGAGACAATACAACATAGATACAATTACCTAGGTATTCACATTATGTACTCCATTCCATTTTGGCTGCTGTTAATAGTTGTGAATGTGTGCCTCTTACATACCGAAGAATTGAACCTGAAATAACTGGACCACCTATATATTGTTGTGCTGATTTTGAATCTCGAATCAGCACAACATTAAATGCTAAGAAACATTACAATTACATTAATTCCATAGAATCAAATTACAATTTTGAATGCTAAGAAACATTTACTTATAATTCTTTCAAAAGAAACTCAGATGTTTGTAGTACGCAGTCGTAAATGTAAAACAACTGAGAATAAAAAATACCGTTGATTCAATATGACTAGAATTGGTAATCATTTAAATTACCTCCAATATGAAAATCAAGCTTCACAACTACCACATACTTCATTTATTCAACTGAGACGAAGAACTTGAAGTAAGAATATCCAACATGAAAATTAAACAACTCTATTATTCATTGATAATGGATAATCCAAAGTAGTAAGAAATGTTAGCAGCACTGAAGATGGGTCCCTAAAGATATAATAATAATAGCATTCGACATATATACATAGGAACAGTAGGTTTCATGCACAGCGAGATGACACAGCCCTCTTACATCTCTTACTGATTCATATGAAACTGAGTGAGTAAAGAGGATAAATAAGGACAGTGCCATCTCGTCTGCGCGCGAAACACAGCAAGCCCTCCTCTTTTTCCCGATGATATGATCTGCCCTTCCACTCTCTGTATGTACTGCTTTTACACAAATAGTTATATAAGCATAAATTCACATGGGAACACAGATAGATTCCCATATTGAAAAGGAAAAAACGCGATCTTGGTCCCAATCCTTGGGGACTTCAATCGAATCTCTATCTTGATAATATCAATATTTAATTGAATGGATGGGAGACTTCCGATTATCTGGAGAGGCAGAACCATCACTTATCTTGTAGCTATTAGCTTTGACAGGTCTAAGCTTCTTTCGTAACATAATTATTCTTGATTTACTTTATCCATGACTTGACTTCACGTAGCAAATTACGACTGGTCAATAAAAGGAGACCTCCCAAAAGGCTTTATTTAAGCTGAAAGGTTGCTTTCTCCCAAGTCGATGTAGGATCAAATAAAGCAGGCCGGCCTTACCAGATAAGACCGACGTCACATAACCTTACATCACACAGAACTTTTTAGTTGAGAACACATGACAAGGGTGAGATTCTTTTTAGTTGAGATCACAAGACCAGAGTGAAATCCTTAGTCTAACCAATGGCTAGTTGCACTTTCTTGTTTCAAGTGAAGATATTTCTGGCTTCACTTGTACAAGTGAGACCACCATCACTATGGACATGATGTTGGGACAGGAACCACCATCAATTAATTAAGCTACTTTTTCCATGATTCTCATAGAAACATAGAGGGAGGGTACCTACGCTCGCTCAGGTCTGGTAGTGGCTACCACATTTACCTCCTTTTTAGAATGTTGATCCTCAAAATCAGCAGCATTCGTGTGATGGCATCTAATTTATTGAGCAGACAAACATTTGCTTAAGATCGATAAAAAAAAATGAATAGTAAAAACGTTTCTTAGTATCTTCTTAATAAACGAAGACGAATGAATCTTTAGAAGCAGAAAAGAGTAGAAACAAGATGAACGACGGTGCACAAAAGTGTTAAAAAACGAAAAACGAATTGGAGAAGAGTTTACAAGCTTACACTAAGTGTTATAAGAGTTTAAATATAAATACTATCACGTAAAAGATATCCAAACAAGTGTTTTAGAGTTTCAATACCACCCTTTTAAAAGAAGTCTGGCTAAGCGTGGAGTATCTCATATGTGAATAGGTTAATAAAATAGGTGTAAAATTATAAAAAAACAATCATAGAATATTTTTTCTTAACTTTCATTTGCTTTTTAAGATTAAATATTTAGTTTTTTAAGATTAAATATTTAACAATGTATGAAGAAAGGAAAATATACTTTAAAGATAAGAATAAATAAAGGATATACTTTATCTTAAAATATAAAATATAAATATATAAGATGTATTGTGTATTTATGATAATATGTTATTGGAAGATGTAGGGCAATTTATTATCATTTTAGGTTTTGTCATGCTCTAGTTTTTCACTACCCCACACATGATAATGAGATACATGTTTTGATGAAATATATTAATAACTCAAAACAATATCTAGTTAGAAAGGAGACTTCACCAATATTGAGAATTAGTAATTAAAATTATTATAGGTTCATGATTTAATAAAAAAACATTATAAATAAATCAAAATTTTGTATCTTTTTTAACTCATTAAATTTGATATACAAAGAGAAACACTAACAAGAGACAAGACCACAACACAAAAAATATTGGTTTTTAAAATACATGGCTATAGATATGGATGTATTCAACATTAATTTTAAAAAGATGAAAACAAAGAAAATGAGAATTTTAGGGGAAAATTTATACCATGGTGAAGCTCATGAAGAAAAAGGTGAGAACATAAATAAACATGATACACAACATGGGTCACTTAACAAATTCAATAAATTGTGTGCTCCTAAAGGAGAACACCTTGAATGTTTTAAATCATTTTGATGTTGAATAAATAGTATCCAACTTAAATCATTTTGGTGTTGAATAAATAGTATCCAACTTGCAAAGGTTATATCAAGACTGAACAAAAATGTAATAAGAGGTAACTAGTCCCATTAGAGAATACATACTCTATTATGATAGTAAAATGAATAATAAAACTAATTCATTTTATAGTGCATTTCTAGTAACTAAAAGCATGGGAAAGTATCTATATTCACTAAATGGATGGTTTTATAAGAACTAAACAAGGGTATGACTATTTATTTGTGATTTATGGTTCTTTTCTGATATTTAAATGAAAGATGTTTATAGAAAAACAAACATTTTCACATCATGTAAAGAGTGTGCATTTCCTGCATTACAACAAGTCAAACATTTTTGTACTTTTCATTATAATTTTAAGATTAATAAAAGTAAAGAAAATATCTATATTCACTAAATGAATGATTTTATGAGAACTAAACAAGGATATGACTATTTATTTGTGATTTATGGTTCTCATACTTTAAATCCTTTTCTAATATTTAAATGAAAGTTGTTTATAAGAAAACAAACATTTTCACATCATGTAAAGAGTGTGAAACTCCTACATTATAACAAGTCAAACATCTTTGTACTTTTCATTATAATTTTAAGATTAATAAAAGTAAAAAAACTTCTTTATTTATGAATATTGTTTTACTTGATATATTTATAAATGATAAATCTTTTGTTTATGGATTTTTCTATTGATATTTTACTATTATAACTATTTATGTCAAATATGATTATCATTTCTAATTATATAGAATAAGATGAAATAACCTAAAAAAACCATATTATATATATATATATATATATATATATTATAGTATTAGAAACAATAATAAAAAAAAAATAAAAAAATCATTTAATTAAAAAATATCTTTTTTTAATTTCATCCAATAATGTTTTTTTTTTATTATATATTATCATGATTAGTCTATATATATTTAATGGTTAAATCATGATTAGTCTATATATATTTAATGGTTAAATTAATGTATCCAATTTTATAATCATATTTATTTATATGTGAATATGTAAATAAAATATTCTTTAAAAAAAAAATCTAATTTTTTCATGAAATGTTTTCTATGTGAACTATAATATGGTCAACAATATCTTATTTTATAATAATCCTTAACCCTTTCCAACATAGAAGAATAATTAGTTGTAACAATTTAGTAAGTGTTAGAAGGTTGAATAAAATAAAAAAAGGGAGGGTTATGATGATTTTCTACTAAGTGTTAGAACATTGAATCAAGGACAAAAATGAAGATTATGATAACCTAGTAAATAAAAACTATAATATCCTAGATGGGGTGACATATGGAAGCCACATACACCATGCGACCATGCACAACAACCACCCCCTCTCTCTTAGGTTGGAAACACGACGATGCTCATTTACTTCTGGTGTGATCACTTTGCAAGGGCACCTACTATGGTCCTCCATCCTATACAATGCTTGTGTGACTCTCATGTCTCCTCGGTTCACTCTGTGAGTTAACCTCATCACTCTCCCTTCGAATATGGATTAGTACGCTCTTTCCTCGGCCCTGTGAGCTCTTCTCCCTGTGCCCACTCTTTATTCCATGCTCAATCTCCTCTTTTGCTCCAAACACCCTCCTTTGGCCTCGCACACTTGTTGCACCTCCTATCTCCCTCTGCGCGATCCACCATGTTGTCATCTTATTCCTAGAACACAAGTGATCCAGGTGGATATTGGCGCCACCCACCTTTTCCAACTCGCTCAAAACATTTTTCTCACAATTTTGGTAATTTACTAATTTTAGTAGTTTTTGGGGTCGTGAACTTCTCGAGCCATTTTGAGGCCCTAAACAATGTTTTTTGGAAAATGAGGAGCAACATGGAAGTTCCTGCGACGTTGCTCACATAAAACTTGTATTCCTCATATAGATATTTCCAACGGGCTATCGTGTGCCTAAAACGAAGATTGTATGCAAAAGTTACGACCCTCGGAAGTTGATGTACTAACTTACCCAAACGGGGCCCACATGACTTTTGGCGCTTCATCTCTTGGGGTTAGGGTTTTGGATGTCTAGGGTTTTTGACATTCTTGTTTATTATAAGAGGCCTTCAAAGCCTCATTGTAACCATCTTCTTGCGAATGAGAGCAGTTGTCACATCTCTTCTCAAAGATAAACCACCATCATTCTAGCAAGCTTGTTTTCTGTTGCATTCTATAGTTTCTCCTTATTTCCTTATTGAATAGAAAACTAGTTTTACTGTATCTCTGTTATTTTGTGTTAAGAATATGTTAATAATCTGTAGTCATTTCATTCTGCTCATAAAATATGGATTAGTGGTATCATAGCAGTTTGCTTCTTATCGTCTTAATGCATGTCCCCAACGAGGTCAGAGTACAAATAATTGGGTCTCGATATTGTTTGTATTGAGGAAAATAGCTCTCGCACACCCAAACAACCTCTCATGGCAGGGGAAAATAAATATGATGGGAAAGGATATCGTTTCAAAATTTTGCTTGAGGAATCCCTCATGCAACTGATGGGACAGTCTATGGGACAGTCCCATCGTCGCTCTTTGTTAGAGAACAAGGATATCAAGTGACAGATCTAATAACTCCTGCAAAAGGGGCACATCCATCCCAGCTCATCACCTTGCGGGATCCCAATCGTGCTGGTATAGAAGAAAGATGGAACCTAGCAACCCTGCATTGATAACTAGGCTCTGAATAAAATCACAGTCAGAAATTGGTACCTCATTCCCTGAATCGACGACCTGCTCGATCAACTCACGGGGGCCAAATACTTGAGTAAGATTGATTTGAAGTATGGCTACCACCAGGTCCCAATAGAATAGAGAGATGTATGGAAGACCGCCTTCAAGTCAAAGGAATCCCTTTTTGAATGGTTGGTCATGCCCTTTGGTTTGAAAAATTCTCCAACCACTTTCATGAGGATGATGGACGATATCCTGCGACCATTCACCAATACTTTTTTAGTGGTGTATCTGAAGGAAATTATCATTTATAGCAAGACTTGGGAAGAACACTTGCAACATATTCAATAGTCTCTGCACACCCTGTGACAACACAAGCTATAGGCCAACTTGGAAAAATGATCCTTCAGCATGGACAGGGTCCATTACTTGGGCTACATCATGGATTAACATGGCCTACATGTGGATCTATCCAAGATCCAAGTCATTCGTGACTAGGTATCCCCAACCACACTCACTGAGCTTCAAAGCTTCTTGGGCCTTGCCAATTTCTACCGCAGGTTCATGTTGGGATTCTCCCATATTGCATGGGCCCTCAGCGAAATAACCAGGGGTGGTGGTAAGGTGAAATTTGTGTGGGGTCGGTCCCAACAACAAGTGTTCGATCATTTGAAGCAACACTTGTGCTCAACCCCAATACTTTCACTACCAGAATTTCAACAACCCTTTGAGATTGAGAAAGATGCTTCAGACTATGTTGTGGGCGACATTATCACTTAGCCCAGCCACTTAGTGGCCTACCATAGTGAGACACTATCACATGTTGTCCGTAAGTACCCTACTTACGACAAAGAAATGTACTCCATTGTGCAAGCCTACCTTTAGTGGAGACATTACATTCTTGGGAAGGAGACAATCATCCACACTAACCATAAGCCACTTTGGTTCATGTAGACACAAGGAAAATTTAATAATTCCCTCCATCAAAAGTGGTCCACATACTTGCAGCAATTCCACCTCAACATCAAGTATAAAACAGGAAGCACCAACTGCATCATTGATTTCTTCAACAAAATTCCATTCGTGACATTCACCACTATGATATACTCTTGCAGCCATGAGACCTCTGGATGGCCCCAACTCTATGAGACAGACTCGGACTTCACCACCACCTACCAAATGTTTGTTGCAAATAGAGTTGTCGATAATTTCAATCTTCAGAATGGGTTGTTGTGTTGTCTAGGCCATATATGTGTTCCATCAAGCGAGCAAGCGAAGATGATCTGGGAATCCCACTAAATTCGGGTGGTAGGACACATCGACATCGAAAATGTAGTGGTGATTCTATAGAAACATTTCTACTGGTCGAAACTTCAAGAGGACGTCAACAAATATATCAGGTCTTTCACTGTATATGTTATTGCCAAACCAAACACTAAGAAATAGGGCCCATAAAACCCTCTTCCTACTCCTGATAGGCCATGGGAATCCATCTCAATGGACTACATGTCAGGCCTCCCATCCAACAAGCGGGGAAAACACTGTTTTTTTTTATTGTTGATCTCTTTTCTAACATGATGATTCTGGTTGCCTGCAAGAAGAGCATCACAGTAGAGGCCACTACCAAGCTCTTCTTTGAACGAGTCTGGGTAAATTTTGGATTCCCACAAACCATTGTCTCAGATTAGAACAATCGATTTCTCAACACATTCTGGTCAAGCCTCTGGTCACTTCTGGACACCAAGCTCACCAAATCCATGGCCTTCCATCGCCAAACATATGGCCAAACTGAGGTCATAAATCGAATGATTGTGCATATCTTGTGCATGTATAATGCCAAGAACCCTCTCACATGGGATGAGAGCCTTCCCTATGTCCAACATATATACAAATGATCCCTGCATAGCTCAACTGGCCATAGCCCCTTTCAGGTGGGGTTGGGATTCCAACCATTGGGTCCCATATATATTTCACTTCCCCTTGTGGTCACCTCGACCAACTCATATCCTTCTCCAACTGAAGCTGACAAAGCCACTTGGTTCATTGAGAAGATCCATCACATCCACCAACAGGTTTAGGATATCCTACACAAGTCCAATGACAAGTACAAGCAATGCCATGATCAACATCGGGTGCCACATAAGTTTTAGGTGGGCGACAAAGTTTGGTTGCACTTGTAGAAAGAACGCCTTATAGGACCCCGTCAGAAGTTTCACCCACTCCATTATGGGATGTACACCATCACCAAGGCTATTGGGGATAATGATTTTGAGCTCAACATTCCTCCTTTCCTTGGCTTGCACCTGGTGTTGAACGTGGATTTCCTTTGGCCTTATTTCCCACCATCATTGGACACCTCAGAAGTAGCAGAACAACTGACACCAACAAAGCTCAACTCCGAATGCATACAACAGAAATCCTGTGATAAGATTGTGGACACACAGATCAAGGTCACTCGACAACAAAATATCCAGTTCTATCGAGTCATCAAAGTAGTGCAACTCCTTCACCAAGGCAAGTGGCTCACCCAAGGCCAAATTCAACAGAAATTTCCTCATCTGATGGGGGAACTCAATGAAATGGATACCATTGCTTTCTAAGGAGGGGGGATTGATCTAGGTGGATATCGGTGGCCACCCAACTTTTCCAACTTGCTCAAAACAATTTTCTGGCAATTTTGGTAATTTATTATTTTTAGCAGTTTTTTGGGTCGTGAACTTCCAGAGCCATTTTGAGGCCCTGAACGACATTTTTTGGGAAAACGGGGAGCAACATTTAAGTTCCTTTGATGTTTCTCACATCAAACTTGTAGTCCTCGGATAGATATTTCCAATGGGCTATCGTGTGCCTAAAACAAAGATCGTATCAAAACATTACGACCTCGGGAAGTTGATGTACTAACTTACCCAAATGAGACCCACATTACTTTTGGCGCTTCTTCTCCTAAGGTTAGGTTTTTGGATGTCTAGGGTTTTTGACATTCCTGTTTATTGTAAAAGACCTTCAGAGCCTCATTGTAACCATGTTCTTGCGAATGAGCACATCCCTCACATCTCATCTCAAAGATAAGCCACCACCATTCTAGCAAGCTTGGTTTTTGCTACATTTTATAGTTTGAGCTTATTTCCTTATTGAATAGAAAACCATTTTTACCGTATCTTTGTTATTCTGTGTTAAGCATCTGTTAATAATATGTAGTCATTTGGTTCTACTCATAAAATTCGGATCAATGAGGTTGCTCTCTTAGATCTAGCTCACACTCAGCTCAGAGTGGGTGCACTCATTAAACTTATCATCCTTGTTGCACCTATCCCTTCGACACAAAAATGGCTCAAGGTTTCTCTCCTCCTATGGGCGAAGCCACCAATCAAAAGTCACCCTCGGCTCCATCAAAGACTTCCACCACATGCACGCTTCCACCTAATAAGGATGAAACCTCCAATTATTCCCCCACACCTCCGCCTCATCGTGTCTTCACTTATGTGAAAAGGGAAACTATTTTATCATTGCGTCGGTACAATGCAAAAATGAAATTTCTGCAGGAGATGACGGAGAAGTGTCTGGATCGGATTTGTATTCATGAGCACAAATCCCAACTCAACGCTACACCTCAGAGGAGATGCTATGGGCAACAATGGATCCAAAATGACCGGACACATCCAAACATGCTTTCCCCTACAGCTATACACACAAGTAACCATAGAACTATCTTTTTTGATTTAGTAATAGGCTCAGCTTAGCTATTTTTATTTTTTATCATAACAATTTGTTAGATATTAACTACTATAGAAGAATTTTATGGGACTTTTATCTCTCGTGATAGTGTTGGTTTCCTTTCATAGCAGCATGAGCACCATTTTCTACATTATATGTAAATTTTGATCGTGAAAGGTAATACAACTACAACTACTAGCTTACAAAAAAAATAACAACTATAATATGGAAGAAGAATATATCTCATTTTGTAATAACCATTGGGAACATGGATGAATAGATGATTAGTTATGGAAATTAACTAAGTGTTAAAACTTTGAACTAAAGATAAAATAGGAGAAGAAGGTTGGATCAAACATAAAACTGAAAACTATGATAACCTATTAAATAACAACTTTGCTAAGAGTATTTGTGCAAAATCAATTAAATTACAATAAATAAACATTTAATAATAAGTTGTAGTAAATAATTTGATTATTTATTTATAATACCAAAATGTTTAAATTTAACAAATTTATTGTTAAATGGGTTTCACATGATTTTCTTATTTATGGAGGTTAATAATCTTTGCTTAATTGAAATTAGTTTGTATATTCCATTCAAATTATAATGATTAAAATAGATTGTTTTAATCAAATATATAAATGATTTTGAAATTGCTTCATATATTTCACAATATAATAATTTAAATAATTAATTATATAATTATTAATAAGAAAATGTTAAAACTTAACATAAAGAAATTTCATATAGTTTCTCTTGGAAAAAATTTCCCTTTAATAAAATTAATTTGAATATGTATTTTAACCATATATATAGTAGTTATTTTAAATATATATTTATATAAAATTATGATAATCTTTTAAAAAAGTTTACTTATATTAAAATTTATTATTTATATAACTTTAATGGGTCTAAGTGTTTTTATTTGTTGAAATTCAGAATACAATAAATATACCTTATTATTATATATTAAAAAATTAATCTATTGCGATAAAAGTTATACAATTTTATGATTTATTTTTAACTTGATATGTCTTTTATTGTCTCATTTATTCATCTTCTTTCTCATGGTTGGCTGGCTGGCTATTCCTTGAAAGCATTCAATTCCAAAATATTAACCTGCACACTATATCGTTTTGGAATTGGACAATTGCGTTTCAATATGATAGACTTTTAATAAACAAAGGAGCGAAAGAAATCAACAGTGCAATGCTTTATACATATAATCCTTTAATAGCTAGAAACCGCAAAATTGCCTTTCATTAAACGATATTGCCGTTCAACTACTTTTTGACCCAAACTGCTCTCTTTTTTCATGTTACAAACGGTGCTCCTGTTAATTACTAATTAGTAATTTAAAATATACAACAGTGATGGGTAAATGCGTCCTTTAAATTACTGTACTGACCATAGATTGCAGGACAGACTGTCAAGGAATAGATACCGTCGCTGACCGCCTATGTCAAGAGTCAAAGAGCAGGCCAATGAATAGTTTTGAAATTCTTTAAAAACTTTGATGATTATGAAAAATAATTGAAATATACAAGGGAATTAAGTCTCATTTAAAATATCTTTTCTGAAAAGTAAAAATAAAAATTATAAATTTTTATTTTTATTTTAAAATACTAAAATCAATAAAATATAAATAATCTTTTATGAAAAATGTAAAAATAAAAATTATAAAAATGTTCTTTTGTTTAATTTTTTAATTTTTTTGAATAAAAATATATATTATCTTGCCTTAAAATTTTTTTAGATAAAAATGTATATTACCTTGTTTGTAACAACCCACCTTGTTACGACAACAATGTTGATACCAGGTGAATTTTTTTTTTGTTTTAAAGGTGTGTGCGCGTGTGTGGGAGGGGAAACAGACACACTCGACTCTATGTCGCCACCTGACGACAACAAGACGCAACCACGAAGAACACCACGAGAAGACCACTAACGACTCATCACAATCAAATACCACATTAGTAAGATGAACACTACGCCCTCTACGGAAGGCGCGTGACATGGTTTCCGATAATGATCGACCAAGTTCAAAAATTAACAAAAGAACAACTTTCCTCACTACTAAGGCATGATGATTTATGGTACTTAGTTCAAGGTACCTTATATTTTATAAGTCATCA
>SNQJ01S0001236.1:292199-314752 GCA_010110895.2 Picea sitchensis
TAAAATAACATTACTAATCTAAATTACCACTAATGGCCTAAAGCCGACATAAATAAAATAGCATTACTAATCTAATATGCCCCAATTAAGGGGTAATGAGCCAATATTAGGGCTTAACATTATTGTTGAATGTAATAATAACACTATGAGGCCTAGACTCATATACAACATAATGTTTCCGTAAATAAGGTTGGCCGAAAAGAACATCACAAACTTCGAGAGGAGAAACATCATGCAATACCTCATTTTTGAAGGGCTTGATGTTGTATGATAGTCGACACTATTGGCTGACATGAAGATCGTTTCCTTGGAGGAGCCATCCAGTGGTGTAGGGTTGTGGGTGTGGCATTATGGGCAGGGCCAATCACTTGAAAACCTCTGCTAAGATGGGGTTCTTTTGTCTATTGCTATCAATGATGAAGTGCAGTGGGTTTCCTTTTACCCACATATGTGAGTGCAAGAGGTTCTTTCCTTCTTTCAGCTCGTCTGGTTCACAATGTTGGTTCTTGGTGGTAGCAACGATGGCACTGGGTTCCGGGTCAATGATCTGTCTTCACATTTATGGTTCTGACTCAGAGTCAGAACGCGCATCTGATTCAAAGGCTTTTACTTCGGCCACTAGGGACTTCCTTGAGCAACAATCATTAGTGTTATGCCAAGCGATCTTATGAAAGTCACACCACTTCTCGGTATCTTTCTTTGTCTTTCTGATGTCATTCTTTTCATGTAGCTTGAACTGGTTGTCTTGATATTGTCCATATTTTCTCTATCCTTTGTTCAATGGGTTGGGGCCGCCCTTTCCTAGCTTTTTTTGTGAGGGGTTCCCAGGCCCAAATTGTCGCGTCTTTTGTTTGAGCTTCTACTTGATTTTGATGGCATATTGGTAGGTCACGCCCAAGGACAAGATGTCTAGAAATTCCATTTCACTCTGGATGTATCTATGTAGAGCATCGCGATACTTGAGCACCAGATGTCACTCTGAATCATTGATACCGAGCTCGGTGCGCAAGGTATGGAATATATTTGTGAACTCTTGCACTGCTTGGTCTCTTTCTTGCTGCAGTGTGATCCATTCGGTATACAAGTCGTCATAACTTCTGACAGGGCAATATTGTTCCTTAATAACATCCCTGAAGGATTCACAGGTGGTCATGACTGTAAATAATGAGGGTTCCACTATTTCCTTTTGCTCACAAAAATTTTCCCACCAATCTTTGACATGGGGAAGGACTTTGAGGAGCACAAAAGTAATATTTTATCTATTTGAAAACTTAAGCAAAAAAAAATACCCTTCTAGTAGACTCAGCCACTTGTCTATAATATTTTCATCTAGCTCACCTTCAAATACAAGAATATCAAAGTCAATTTGTACCTTGAAGGGGGCGGTGCCTCCACTCGAAGAAGATGTGTCGTCTATTGGTAGTCGCCGAAGGATTTACACAAAACTATCCATCATCTCATTCCTCTATTGTGTGAGGGATTCCTCAAGAAACATTTTGAAAGGATCTCCTTTCCCGTCATCTATATTTTCCCCTACCATGAGAGGTCATTTGGGTGTGCAAGAGTTATTTTCCTCAATAGAAACAATATCGAGACCCAATTCTTTGTACTCCGACCTCGTTGGGGACATGCATTAACACGACAAGAAGCAGACCACCATGATACCACTGATCCAGATTTTATGAGTAGAATGAAATGACTACAGATTATTAACAGATTCTTAACACAAAATAACAGAGATACAGTAAAATTGGTTTTCTATTCAATAAGGAAATAAGGCGAAACTGTAAAATGCAATAGAAAACAAGCTTGCTAGAATGATGGCAGTTTATCTTTGAGAAGAGATGTGAGGACTGCGCTCATTCGCAAGAAGATGGTTACAATGAGGCTTTGAAGGCCTCTTATAATAAACAAGAATGTCAAAAACCCTAGACATCCAAAACCCTAACCCCAAGAGATGAAGTGCCAAAATTCATGTGCGCCCCGTTTGGGTAAGTTAGTACATCAACTTCTCGGGGTCGTAACTTTTGCATACAATCTTTGCTTTAGGTGCACGATAGCCCGTCAGAAATATCTATCTCAGGAATACAAGTTTTATGTGATCAACGTCGAAGGAGTTTCCATGTTGCTCCACCTTTTCCCAAAAAACATTGTTTAGGGCCTCAAAATGGCTCTGGAAGTTCACGACCTGAAAAACTACTAAAAATAGTAAATTACCAAAATTGTGAAAAAAATGTTTTGAGCCAGTTGGAAAAGGTGGGTGGCCACCGATATCCACCTGGATCACTCGTGTTCTAGGAATAAGATGACAACATGGTGGATCGTGCAGAGGGAGATAGGAGGTGCAACAAATGCGCAAGGCCAAAGGAGGGTGTTTGGAGCAAAAGAGGAGATTGAGCATGGAATGAAGAGCGGGCACAGGGAGAAGAGCTCACAGGGTCGAGGAAAGAGCGTACTAATCCATATTCCAAGGGACAGTGATGAGGTTAACTCACATAGTGAATTGAGGAGACATGAGAGTCACACAAGCATTGTATAGGATGGAGGACAATAGTAGGTGCGCTTGCAGAGGTGATCACACCAGAAGTAAATGAGCATCGTTGTGTTTCCAACCTAAGAGAGAGGGGGTGGTTGTTTTGCATGGTCACATGGTGTATGTGGCTTCCATATGTCACCCCATCGAGGATATTATAGTTTTTATTTACTAGGTTATCATAATCTTCATTTTTGTCCTTGATTCAATGTTCTAACACTTAGTAGAAAATCATCATAACCCTCCCCTTTTCTATTTTATTCAACTTTCTAACACTTACTAAATTGTTACAACTATTTATTCTTCTATTTTGGAAAGCATTAAGGGTTATTATAAAATAAGATATTCTTGACCATATTATAGTTCACATAGAAAACATTTCATGACAAAATTAGATTTATTTTTTAAGAATATTTTATTTACATATTCACATATAAATAAATATGATTATAAAACTCGATACATTAATTTAACCATTAAATATATATAGACTAATCATGATAATATAAAAATTAAAATAAAAAAAAAACATTATAGATGAAAATTAAAATAAAANATGTTTATATATATATATATATAGGGAATGGTTTTTGGTAGGGTTATTTCACCTTATTCTATATAATTAGAAACCATAAAAAAACATAATCATATTTGACACAAATGGCTATAATAGTAAAATATCAATAGAAAAATCCATAAACAAAAGATTTACCATTTATAAACATATAAGTAAAACAATATTTATAAATAAAGAAATTTTTTTACTTTTATTAATCTTAAAATTATAATGAAAAGTATAAAGATGTTTGACTTGTTATAATGCAGGAAATGCACACTCTTTACATGATATGAAAATGTTTGTTTTCTTATAAACAACTTCCATTTAAATATTAGAAAAGGATTTAAAGTATGAGGACCATAAATCACAAATAAATAGTTCTTATAAAACCATCCATTTTCTTGTTTAGTTCTTATAAAACCATCCATTTAGTAAATATAGATACTTTCTTTACTTTTATTATTCTTAAAATTATAATGAAAAGTACAAAAATGTTTGACTTGTTATAATGCACGAAATGCACTCTTTACATGATGTGAAAATGTTTGTTTTCTTATAAACAACTTTCATTTAAATATTAAAAAAGGATTTAAAGTATGAGAATCATAAATCGCAAATAAATAGTCATATCCTTGTTTAGTTCTTATAAAACCATTCATTTAGTGAATATAGATACTTTCCCATGTCTTTAGTTACTAGAAATGCACTATAAAATGAATTAGTTTTATTATTCATTTTACTATCATAATAGAGTATGTATTCTCTAATGGGACTAGTTACTTCTTATTACATTTTTGTTCACTCTTGATATAAACTTTGCAAGTTGGATACTATTTATTCAACACCAAAATGATTTAAGTTGGCTACTATTTATTCAACACCAAAATGATTAAAACATTCAAAGTGTTCTCCTTTAGGAGCACACAATTTATTGAATTTGTTAAGTGACCCATGTTGTGTATGATGTTTATTTATGTTCTCACCTTTTTTTCGATGAGCTTCACCATGGTATAAATTTTCCCCTAAAATTCTCATTTTCTTTGTTTTCATCTTTTTAAAATTAATGTTGAATACATCCATATCTATAGCCATGTACTTTAAAAGCCAATATTTTTTGTGTTGTGGTTTTGTTTCTTGTTAGTGTTTCTCTTTGTATATCAAATTTAATGAGGTAAAAAAGATACAAAAATTTGATTTATTTATAATGTTTTTCTATTAAATCATGAACCTATAAGAATTTCAATTACCAATTCTCAATGTTGGTGAAGTCTCCTTTCTAAATAGATATTGTTTTGAGTTATTAATATATTTCATCAAAACATGTATCTCATTATCATGTGTGGGGTAGTGAAGAACTAGAGCATGACAAAACCTAGAATGATAATAGACTGCCCTACATCTTACAATAACATATTATCATAAATACACAATACATTTCATATATTTATATTTTATATTTAAAGATAAGTATATCCTTTATTTATTCTTATCTTTAAAGTATATTTTCCTTTCTTCATACATTGTTAAATATTTAATCTTAAAAAACTAAATATTTAATCTTAAAAAGCAAATGAAAGTTAAGAAAAAATATTCTATGATTGTTTTTTTATAATTTTACACCTATTTTATTAACCTATTCACATATGAGATACTCCACGCTTAGCAAGACTTCTTTTAAGAGGGTGGTATTGAAACTCTAAAACACTTGTTTGGATCTCTTTTACGTGATAGTATTTATATTTAAACTCTTATAACACTTAGTGTAAGCTTGTAAACGAGGCAGACTAAGTTCCCATCTTCACGTTGCAAGCCTCATGAGACTGAAGCGAGGCAGACTAAGTTTTGTCGGTAGAATGATGGGGATGGGAAAAGTAAGTGATGAACACCTTTGGGAGGCAGTGAGCCCGGTAGCCTGAGAGAGGGCATTAGTTTTCAGAGTGCCCCTCTTGGGATTTTTGTGCTTCCATGGCATTGTAGGGGAAATGGGGGTGGTGGAGTGAGTGAAAGGAGGTTGTGGAAAGAAGCAGGATGACATGAAGGGAGATGGAGGTGTCCGATCATAACAAAGCGAGATGGAAGTTCCTGGTTCACAGGGGGCGATGGTTCACAGGGGGCAAATTGAGGTTAGGAAGACGCCACTAATGCACAGGTTTAGAATGATGATACCTGAAAAATCCTGAAGGCCGAAGTGCTCTACAAGAAGAGCGCACCAGGTAAAAAATGAGTTCAGTCGAGTTTTGGGGCTGCTCTTAACGCCATGAGAGCCCGAAATGACCCCTCCCATCGCCACTGAATGCCAACGGGACCTCTTCAACCTCCTGGTACCAAATGCTTGGTTGGTTCGCTCACCTAAGAGCCCAACGAGGTGCACTAACTTAATTTACCTCATGGTGTGAGCCATGGGGAGTAAATGCACATGGGGTGGTGGTCGGGGGTAATAACTACCCCGCCATATCAGGTCCAATTTTCTACCTCATTGCGCCACGTGGCACCCCATCTAGGTAATTAATTAATACATTATTAATGTATGAACTAATTAATTAATATGTTACATTATACATTCATATAAATGTATACTTTAAAGTATACATTATATTAATGTAATAATGTTTTATTTATGTCTTACTACCTTATTAATATATTATTTTGTTTGTGTATTAATACTTTATTAGTGTCTGAATACTTTACTATTGTATTTATTAAAAATGTATTAATGTATTAAATAATTAATTAAATAAATATATTTTAGTATATTTTAATGTATCAATTTCATTCATAGTCATTATCATAAGAAACAATGGTCATGCTCAACCATACTCATCTTCAATAAATACATTAATACTTAAATAATATTTCATTAATATATTTCTACTTTAATAATGTATTTATTAAGGTTTTACTACTTCACTAATGTATTTTTTAATGTATTTTTATTTTAAGAATACATTATTACTACTTTAATGTAATAATACTTTAATATGTTGCATTATACATTATTATAATAATTATTTAATTTATACATTACAATAATGTATTGTTAGTGTATCAATACTTTAATAATATATTACTAAATAAATTAAGGTCAATGTATTACTACTTTATTATTGTATTAATATTTTGGAAATTTATTTATTAATTCATGTAATGTATTTATTAAAGTATTTAATATATTATTAATGTATTTTTCACATAATATATTATTAATGTATTACTTTATTAGTGTATTAATATTTTGACAATGTATTAATTAATATTGTATTAATGTATAAATAAATTAATATATTACATTATTAATATATCAATAATTTTACATTACATTATTAACATATACTTTAATGTATTATTACTTTACCGATGTAATAATAGTTTAATATGTTAGATTATTCATTAATATATTAATACTTTAATTTATACATTACACTAATATAATAATGCACTACCAAATATATTAAATTTAATGTATTACTTTGTTAGTGTACTAATAATTTAGTAATTTATTTAATAATGCATTTGAGGTATTTTTTTATGCATTTAATGTATTTATTGATGTATTTAATATATTGTTAATGTATTAATATTTTAGCAATGTATTAATTAATAATGTATAAATTTATTAATTAATTAATACATGACATTATTAATGTTTGAAACAACTACATTACGATGATGATGATGATGATGATGATGATGAGATTTTTGTTTCTCTCCTCGAAAAGCATTAACATAAGCTTTCCAAGATCACCATACTTTTGTTGAGTTAAGATGTTAGGAAGGTTGGTAGTGTGATAAATATTTTGAAAATGAGATCCAATATGGGTTTAGGCTAGACAATGTAAGAGAAAGTGATTTTCATCTTCAACCTTCATAGTGTCACAAATGTGACACACTGTTTCATCCCATGGCATTTTAGGAATTGACCAACGCTCAGTTTCACTATAGAGCTCGTGAGAATTTGTTCTTTTCTTAGCAATGCATTTTTCTTCTTTACACTTGGCAAAACAGATGGATAATTTTGATCTTCTAGATTAGGGTTGATTACATATTTATAATACCTTAATTCTCTTTTTTCCTCTAACTCTTTATCACACCACATTTTCTCTTTAAAATTTGATTTGAAGTTTTTTTAATAGTATCTTTTTTTTCCTTTTTTAATAGAACTTCTTAGGATCCAACTTGTATAGTTGTGAAGGTTTATCTTGCCTTTTATTGATATAGTATCTTTTTTTCCTTTTAATTAGGTATTTGTACGTATTGATCTTATCAAGTTTTAAGGGCTCATTAGAAGCATCCCTAATGGATTTCCTAGCAATTTTACATTCTTTATCATACCAAGGGTTGGTCATTCTATTATTCTTTTTATAGGACACATCAAAAGAGAACTTGTTAATAGAAGTAGAAAGGGTAGTTGTAAAATTATGATAGAGTTCTTCAATGTTGTCCTTATAAGTTAGGAGGTTAAATTTACTATTTAAATCCTTTAATAAAATGTCAACTTTACTTTTGTCAAAGCGCAAATTCCTTTGATTAGAATTATCTTCAATGGTGCCCCTGTGGATGGAAAATTTTAGAGTTAGGGTTAAAGGTGTATGATGAGAGTGAGGCTCATGGTCATTTAAAAGTTCAAAAGTTGTTATTTGGTTGGAAACACGGATATGGATATCACATAATCTACAACACTACTACCTAGCCCATGAATACAAGTCATTTGGTTGGAGTTTGGCCACTTCATTACTTCATTGAAAATTAGTAGGTCTTGAGAGTTGCAGAGCTTGACCAACTGAGTACCAAACAAGTTCTCAATTTGGTCTTCACAGCTTCTTTTGTAGCTATTAGATAAAACAAGGTCTTCATCTAGCCATAAAGGATTATGGTTTGACTCATTACTTAACTAATGTAAGGTAATACTTTAATTTATAGATCACATTTATACATTATTATTATCAATTACATTAATAGATTTCATTAATTTATATGTACATTAATATAATAATTAATTAATACATTAATTATGTATTAATATATTAATGATGGTCCCCAAGGCATGTCATTTACATCATTTATTCACACTATGAATGAGTAAGAAATTCATGAGGAAACTGTCATATCTTTTCTTTTCATATGAAACTTCAAGTTTATATATATATATATATATATATATATATATATATATATATATGGAAGGGACATTTTTAGTGTTGCCAATATTTATTTCTTATTTTTCTAAAACATTAAAAAACATTTTTTTATAATGTAAAATTTGAAAAAAGTATTACAATCCATTTTTCATAATTTATCTATGGATTTAGGTCTAAAATGAATCTAGGTTGATTTTATATACCAAAAATCATGTCAAAATTTTGCATTAGAAACTTTAAGAGAAATACCACTATGTATATGTTTTTTTTTAATTTGATGCTTTGAAATTATATATATAGTTATGGTTTGAAGTTCTTCTTCATTTCAGGGTATTATTTTCTTTAATTATTCTATTTGTTTAGGTGATTTAATAACCTATTATAGCATTAATATTCTTAATTGTTCAATATTATTATAGACATAATTATATTGAATATTATGATTATGTGTAGCTAATAACATAAAAACATAAAAGAAGGATTGATATCAATGCATCATATTATGTTTTTCAAGGGATAATATACAAATATTGGTTAAATGCATCCGAATAAGGATTTTAAGAGATACTTAAATAATATAGGTAAAATATAGAAAAATTGGTTAAAAAAATACATCCTAGAAATAAGTGTAAAATTTTAAAAGTGAAATTAATACATTCTAAAAATATATATATATACAAAACATGGTTAAAATCAAACATTATC
Organism: Picea sitchensis; assembly: GCA_010110895.2. Taxonomy (NCBI): domain Eukaryota; kingdom Viridiplantae; phylum Streptophyta; class Pinopsida; order Pinales; family Pinaceae; genus Picea; species Picea sitchensis. The sequence continues at coordinate 301,132 of SNQJ01S0001236.1, forward strand.
AAAATCAAAACAATGCATAAAAATTTTAACGGTTCAAATCATGCATTCCAAGAAGGATAATTTAGAAGCCATTACTAAAATCAATACAGGGTTAATGCATAAAATTTAACGGTTCAAATCATGCATTCCAAGAAGGATAATTAGTTTACATAAAATCATCACAGGTAAGAATTATTGTTAATTTGATATATATATATATATATATATATGGTATATATATATATATATATATATATTTATTTATTTAATGCATTGTAAAATCAATACAGATAAGAAGTAGAAGGATAATTTAGAAGACATTACTAAAATCAATACAGGTAAAAATTAGTTTAAGAATTTGATATATATATATTTACTTGGGTGTAAGAAAACATGTGCTAAAACAACCTATAACAATAAAGAAAAAGGCTGAAAGACCGAATTCAATGTAATGCAAGGACGACTCTTCCCAATCTAGACAATACCTAGAGAAGATAATAGCTTTTTCCATGAGCCTGCATCAACGCATCTTGCTACCAGAGCTCCACTATTCTATCTTATCTTCAAAGCCATTGCTCCAAGCTTGCGTGCCTCCTAACTTTAAAGATGCCGCACTTGATTAAATACACATAACAAATTTTAAAATCATTTTGTCGCAGACAATAATGGCACTCTTAGAGTGAAATACTATTCATAATACTATGAACATCAAAACAATCCAAGGTGGAGAACGATTGTTTTTGATAAAGTTGGATTTAAAAATAATATAAAACTTTTCCTATGATAAAATAGACAGGCTGGAATCAGAAATGGGTTGACTATTAAGGATCAAAGTGAACCCTTTATTTTATGATTCGAACCGGTTTCAAATCTGTATAACACTTGATGTTTTCCCTCACCTCGTTGTGCAGAGATGCTGCTCCTTGAATGAATAGAACTAAAATGGAAACACATAAAACAAAATTACAAGAAATTTATGGAATGTTTAAGGCAGTGAACGGAGATTTTATATTTAGTACATCAGATACAATTATGATAATTTTTCCAAAGTTTTCGTATTCGCAGTGAAAAATTATTATTGTTTTTTCATTCATCTTAATAGTGAAAACAGGACTATTGCATCCGCCACTTTACGCCCATGGCTAAGTGGTTAAAACCTAAAATTATCCATTTCTATATCTGTAAAGAAAAACGGTAGCAGGAGGGCATGATATGGACAATTTGACCCTTATTTGGCTCAATCCAAACAAGATTTCACTTCTTTTAATTATCTTCTGCTACAATCATAATCGAGACAAATATTTATGAATAAATCATTAACATAATATGAAGAATGTCTCCATTTTATCTGTTTCTTTTTTGTTTGCTGGAGGTCGATTGTTGCAGTTCAGGTAATCATCAATAAATGAGTGAATCCCTCTATATCTTCATGTGTGCAAGCGAACTGGATTATGAAGGAGTTAGTTGTTTTGTTTACTAAGACTGTAAAATCTTTTCCATTGCAGTGTGTCTAGTCATTTTTTAAATTGTAACAAGTTTAGAGAATGCATGTCTAACATTGTAATACAAGTTGTATGGGGATGAAGCCTATGTGTAAGCTATCTCACTGTTACATATTCTTTAGTACTCTCACATTATTGTTAAAATATGGTACATCTTATTGATAAAAAAAATTGTCAAGAGAAATTCACTATTTCCATTACCAATTGGAAACTTCCAAAATGTAACAAGGAAGGGTATAACTTAACTTCATTATTTCCACTGCAATTTGTCAGCTTCCAAAATCTAACCAAGCAGAGTATAACTCTCAACGTGAAAGATGCAAACGATCATAGTTCTGACACGTATGCAAACAATGTTGTATGAATGAACATACATATTTTAGACTTAACAACCATGAAACCAATAGTAAAAAATAATTTAATAAATAAATTTTCAAAGAAAAATTAATAGGTACTAAATTTATTAAAAATATTATATATTTTATTGATTTTAATATTTTAAAATAAAAGTACGAGGATGGGGTGACACATGGGTCACATGCATCAATGGACGGAGAAATTACGAGGGCATTTAAAACCCTTCGCTGCCACCATCCTCCCATGTCAAGTCGCTATGGTTAGTATGCATGAGCGTCAAGGTTTAGTGTGTTGGGCCTTAATGGAGGGCCAAGCTTGACTCCTCGACTTCAGTATGATTTCAACTATGGAAATTACACCTGCACTAATGGCTACCATAGCCATCAGCCTGCACTAATGGCTACCATAGCCATCAATGCCTCCGACCTCTTTGTTGTTTCAAAGTGCGGCAAGTTTTATATTGGGCACTTAGTCCCAAAGCACAACATCAATCTGCTAGTTCTCCTCCCATATTTAGCTTGCTCAATTGGAATTTAAGTCTGCTTAGTGCCCTGTGTAGCCATGCAATGAGAACGAGGCAAGCCCCGATGATGACCAACCTACTATAGCAGGTTTGCAGACACAACCGTCTAGGGCCTACCTCACGATCTCTCATGTTGGGCGGGGACCATCCTGGTTCCTCTCGGAAGAATTGGTTTGCACAGGATCCTCGAGAGCCTCGCCCTCCCAGCACAAAGAGTGCCCTTGGCACACACTACAGCCCAGGACATGCCTCTTGAGCTCTCATACCAGGAAAGGACTATCCAGGTTCCTCTCGGAAAAATTGGTTTGTATAGGCTCAATCAAAGCCTTGTTCTCCCATCACAGAGAGTCTCCATGATAGTTTCTCGGTGGAAGAAGAAATTACACCCAATTGGGAGGAATTTCTTCCTTTTCTACCGTCAATAGCCATGGAGGACCAGCGCGGTACTTGCACCACCATTCCATTTCAGGAGTGAGTTGTGATGGGTTGCATTGTGGAAGAAGAAGTCTTACCCCTAGAGGACTACTCGGGACATAATTCTACTTCCACCATGGACGAAGACCCTATCGTTGACTCTGGTGCTGCTAACGACTCTGTTACTGCCACCATGGATGAAGACTAGGCTCGAGACTCCTACACACTCACGGAAGACCACCTGGTCTTAATCTTTGAGATGAGAAGGGACCTGGCAGAGCAGAAGCAACGATAGAATTTCTTCAACAAACATCTGGATGCCTTGTATGATTCCCTGTCATGAGAGCCTCAGAAGAGTCGTTGCCCGACTTACTGCAAGCTCTTCACATTTAGACTCCATCAAGATGGACGCCCTGGCTCGCCCTATGTCTAGCATTCTCACAAATTTTTCTTCTCGTTTAATGGCTAAGTTTTTGCAAATTTTTCCTACCTTAGTCTTTGGTTCAATTTTGATAGGTTCAGGTTTGATCGGTGGTTGGGGCACTCACTCCACCGTCTGTTCTGGTTTCCACTCTCGTGGTAGAACAAATGGCAAGTCTCCTTGTCTGTATGTCGACAATTGTCACATTTTCTTTAAGTTTTGGAATTATGAAGAATTGTCATGTCCATCTCTTCTGGTTTCCATTGCCGTGGCAGAGCATTGACAGAGCATCTCCCACAATATGATGTTACATTCCTATACCAAAAGACAAACTTTCTACTAAGACAATGTAACATCCCGCTCTGGCGCACTCAGAACACTTATTATTTGAGGACACTTGCTCGCAAGTGATCTGGACCCTTTNAGAGAAGATAATAGCTTTTTCCATGAGCCTGCATCAACGCATCTTGCTACCAGAGCTCCACTATTCTATCTTATCTTCAAAGCCATTGCTCCAAGCTTGCGTGCCTCCTAACTTTAAAGATGCCGCACTTGATTAAATACACAGAAGATATTTTAAAATAATTTTGTCGCTGACAATAATGGGAGAGTGAAATACTATTTATAGTACTGGCGTTATTAGAGTGAAATTCTATTTATAATATTATGAGCATCAAAACAATCCAAAGTGGAGAAGGATTGTTTTTAATAAAGTTGGATTTATAAATAATATAAAGCCTGAAAGACCTAATTCAATGTAATATAAGGACGACTCCTCCCAATCTAGACAATACGTAGAGAAGATAATAACTTTTTCCATTAGCCTGGATCAACCCATTTTGCTACCAGAGCTCCACTAATCTATACGCTCTTTCCATTGCTCAATACAATGCAGACATTATTTTCTTATCTTCAAAGCCATTGCTCAAAGCTTGCGTGCCTTCTAACTTTAAAGATGCCGCACTTGATTAAATACACATAACAAATTTTAAAATCATTTTGTCGCAGACAATAATGGCACTCTTAGAGTGAAATACTATTCATAATACTATGAACATCAAAACAATCCAAGGTGGAGAAGGATTGATTTTGATAAAGTTGGATTTAAAAATAATATAAAACTTTTCCTATGATAAAATAGACAGGCTGGAATCAGAAATGGGTTAACTATTAAGGATCAAAGTGAACCCTTTATTTTATGATTCGAACCGGTTTCAAATCTGTATAACACTTGATGTTTTCCCTCACCTCGTTGTGCAGAGATGCTGCTCCTTGAATGAATAGAACTAAAATGGAAACACATAAAACAAAATTACAAGAAATTTATGGAATGTTTAACGCAGTGAACGGAGATTTTATATTTAGTACATCAGATACAATTATGATAATTTTTCCAAAGTTTTCGTATTCGCAGTGAAAAATTATTATGGTTTTTTCAAAAGATTTCATCTTCATAGTGAAAACAGGACTATTGCATCCACCACTTTACGCCCATGGCTAAGTGGTTAAAACCTAAAATTATCCATTTCTATATCTGTAAAGAAAAACGGTATCAGGAGGGCCTCGTTAGCTTGTAGAAATTACGGGATTCGTGCATACCTATCTATTTATAGTTAAATGCCATTACTTGACTGTATAAATACCACTGTTCAAATCCTCCAATTCCTTTTGAGAGCCATGCAGATACCATTCCCGACGTGAACCCTTTAGAATTCGACGTAGAAATCATTTGATTTGGGCATGATATGGACAATTTGACCCTTATTTGGCTCAATGCAAACAAGATTTCACTTCTTTTAATTATCTTCTTCTACAATCATAATCGAGACAAATATTTATGAATAAATCATTGACATAATATGAAGAATGTCTCCATTTTATCTGTTTCTTTCTTGTTTGCTGGAGGTCGATTGTTGCAGTTCAGGTAATCATCAATAAATGAGTGAATCCCTCTATATCTTCAAGTGTGTAAGCGGACTGGATTATGAAGGAGTTAGTTGTTTTGTTTACTAAGACTGTAAAATCTTTTGCATTGCAGTGTGTCTAGTCATTTTTAAAATTGTAACAAGTTTAGAGAATGCGTGTCTAACATTGTAATCCAAGTTGTATGGGGATGAAGCCTATGTGTAAGCTATCTCACTGTTACATATTCTTTAGTACTCTCACATTATTGTTAAAATATGGTACATCTTATTGATAAAAAAGTTTAACCTGTACAAGAGAAATTCACTATTTCCATTACCAGTTGGAAATTTCCAAAATGTAACAAGGAAGAGTATAACTTAACTTCATTATTTCCACTGCAATTTGTCAACTTCCAAAATCTAACCAAGCAGAGTACAACTCTCAACGTGAAAGATGCAAACGATCATAGTTCTGACACGTATGCAAGCAATGTTGTATGAATGAATAGACATATTTCAGACTTAACAACCATGAAACAACTAGTCACAAATAATTTAATAAACAAATTTTCAAAGAACAATTAATAGGTACTAAATTTATTAAAAATATTATATATTTTATTGATTTTAATATTTTAAAATAAAAGTCCGATGATGGGGTGACACATGGGTCACACGCATCAATGCATGAATGCACAAAGAGATTACAAGGGCACTTAAAACCCTTCGCTGCCACCCTCCTCCCCTGTCCAGTCGCGATGGTTAGTGTGCATGAACGCCAAGGTTTAGTGCGTTGGTCTTTAATGGAGGGCCAAGCTTGGCTCCTCGACTTCAGTAAGATTTCAACTATGGAAATTACACCTGCACTAATGGCTACCATAGCCATCAATGCCTCCGCCCTGCTGGTCGTTTCAGTGTGAAGGAAGTTTTATATTGGGCACTTGGTCCCAAAGCACAACTTCAATCTGCTAGTTCTCCTCCCATATTTACCTTGCTCAATTGGAATTTAAGTCTTCTTAGTGCCCTATGTAGCCATGCAATGAGAAAGAGGCAAGCCCCGACGACAACCAACCTACTATAGCTGGTTTGCAGACACAACCGTCTAGGGCCTACCTCACGATCTCTCACACCGGGCAGGGACCATCCTGGTTCTTCTGGGAAGAATTGGTTTTCACAGGCTCCTCGAGAGCCTCGCCCTCCCATCACAGAGATTCCTCTTGGCACACACTACAGCCCGGGACATGCCTCCCGATCTCTCATACCAGGAAAGGACTATCCAGGTTCCTCTTAGAAAAATTGGTTTGTATAGGCTCAATCAAAGCCTCATTCTCCCATCAGAGAGAGTCTCCATGATAGTTTCTCGATGGAAGAAGAAATTACACCCAGTTGGGAGGAATTTCTTCCTTTGGTACCGTCAATAGCCATGGAGGACCAACCCGGTACTTGCATGACCATTCCATTTCAGGAGTGAGTTGTGATGGGTTGCATTGTGGAAGAAGAAGTCTTACCCCTAGAGGACTAATCGGGACATAATTCTTCTTCCACCATGGATGAAGACCCTATCATTGACTTTGGTGCTGCTAACGACTCCACTGTTGCCACCATGGATGAAGACTAGGCTCCAGACTCCTACACACTCACAAAAGACCCCCTGGTCTTAATCTTTGAGATGAGAAGGGACCTGGCATAGCAGAAGCAACGCTAGAATTTCTTCAACAAATGTTTGGATGCCTTGTATGATTCCCTGTCGTGAGAACCTCATAAGAGTCGTTGCCCAACTTGCTGCGAGCTATTCACATTCAGAATCCATCAAGATGGACACCGTGGCTTGCCCTATGTCTAGCATTCTCACATTTTTTTTTTCTGGTTTAATGGCTAAGTTTCTGCAAATTTTTCCTACCTTAGTCTCTGGTTCAGTTTTGATAGGTCTCATAGGTGGTTGGGGCACTCACTCCACCGTCTATTCTGGTTTCCACGCTCGTGGCAGAATAAATGGCAAGTCCCCTTGTCTGTATGTCGACAATTATCGCATTTTCTTTAAGTTTTGGAATTATGAAAAGTTGTCATGTCCATCTCTTCTGGTTTCCACTGGGGTGGCAGAGCATTTACAGAGCATCTCGCACAATATGATGTTACATTCCTATATCGAAAGACAAGCTTTCTGCTAAAACAAGGTAATATATATTTTTATCTTAAAGAAAAATTAACCCAAGATAATATATATTTTTATTTAAAAAAATAAAAAATTTAAACAAAAGAACATTTTTATAATTTTTATTTTTACATTTTTCATAAAAGATTATTTATATTTTATTGATTTTAATATTTTAAAATCAAAATAAAAAAATTATAATTTTTATTTTTACTTTTAAGAAAAGATATTTTAAATGAGACTTAATTCCCTTGTATATTTCAATTATTTTTCATAATCATCAAAGTTTTTAAAGAATTTCAAAATTATTCATGGGCCTTCTGTTTGACTCTTGACATAGGCGGTCAGCGACGGTATCTATTCCTTGACAGTCTGTCCTGCAATCTATGGTCCGTACAGTAATTTAAAGGACGCATTTACCCATCACTGTTGTATATTTTAAATTACTAATTAGTAATTAACAGGAGCACCGTTTGTAACATGAAAAAAGAGAGCAGTTTGGGTCAAAAAGTAGTTGAACGGCAATATCATCTAATGAAAGGCAATTTTACGGTTTCTAGCTATGAAAGGATTATATGTATAAAGCATTGCACTGTTGATTTCTTTCGCTCCTTTGTTTATTAAAAGTCTATCATATTGAAACGCAATTGTCCAATTCCAAAACGATATAGTGTGCAGGTTAATATTTTGGAATTGAATGCTTTCAAAGAATAGCCAGCCAGCCAACCATGAGAAAGAAGATGAATAAATGAGACAATAAAAGACATATCAAGTTAAAAATAAATCATAAAATGTATCTACAGATAAAATTGTATAACTTTTATTGCAATAGATTAATTTTTTAATATATAATAATAAGGTATACTTATTGTATTCTAAATTTCAACAAATAAAAACACTTAGACCCATTCAAGTTATATAAATAATAAATTTTAATAAAATAACTAATATATGGTTAAAACACATATTCAAGTTAATTTTATAAAAGGGAGAAGTTTTCCAAGAGAAACTATATGAAATTTCTTTATGTTAAATTTTAACATTTTCTTATTCATAATTATATAATTAATTATTTAAATTATTATACTGTGAATTTAATATTTTCTTATTAATAATTATATAATTAATTATTTAAACTATTATATTGTGAAATATATGAAGTAAAATCACTTATATATTTGATTAAAATAACCTATTTTAACCATTATAATTTGAATGGAATATACAAACTAATTTCAATAAAGCAAAGATTATTAATCTCCATAAGTAAGAAAATCATGTGAAATCCATTTAACAATAAATTTGTTAAATTTAAACATTTTGGTATTATAAATAAATAATCTAATTATTTACTACAACTTATTATTAAATGTTTATTTATTATAATTTAATTGATTTTGCACAAATACTCTTAGCAAAGTTGTTATTTAATAGGTTATCATAGTTTTCAGTTTTATGTTTGATCCAACCTTCTTCTTCTATTTTATCTTTAGTTCAAGATTTTAACACTTAGATAATTTCCATAACTAATCATCTATTCATCCATGTTCCCAGTGGTTATTACAAAATGAGATATATTCTTCTTCCATATTATAGTTGTTATTTTTTTTGTAAGCTGGTAGTTCTAGTTGTATTACCTTTCAGGATCAAAATTTACATATAATGTAGAAAATGGTGCTCATCCTATTATGAAAGGTAACCAACACTATCACTAGAGATAAAAGTCCCATTAAATTCTTCTATAGTAGTTACTATCTAACAAATTGTTATGATAAAAAATAAAATAGCTAAGCTCAGCCTATTACTAAATCAAAAAAGATAGTTCTATGGTTACTTGTGTGTATAGCTGTAGGGGAAAGCATGTTCGGATGAGTCTGGTCATTTTGGATCCATTGTATCCCATAGCAGCTCCTCTGAGGTGTAGCATTGAGTTGGGGTTTGTGCTCATGAATACAAATCCGGTTCAGGCACTTCTCCATCATCTCCTGGAGAAATTTCATTTCTGCATTGTACCAATGCAATGATAAAATAGTTTCCCTTTTAACATAAGTGAAGACACGATGAGGGAGAGGTGTGGGGGAATAATTGAAGGTTTCATCCTTATTGGGGGGAAGAGTGCATGTGGCGGAAGTCATGGATGGAGTAGAGGGTGGATTTTGATTAGTGGCTTCGCCCGTAGGAGGAGAGAAACATTGAGCCATTTTTGTGTGGAAGGGATAGGTGCAACAAGGATGATAAGTTTAATGAGTGCACCCACTCTGAGCTGAGCATGAGATAGATCTAAGCGAGAAACCTCATTGATCCGAATTTTATGAGCAGAACGAAATGACTACATATTATTAACATATGCTTAACACAGAATAACAAAGATACAGTAAAACCGGTTTTCTATTCAATAAGGAAATAAGCTCAAACTATAAAATGCAGTGAAAACCAAGCTTGCTAGAATGGTGGCGGCTTATCTCTGAGATGAGATGTGAGGGTTGTGCTCATTCGCAAGAACATGGTTATAATGAGGCTCTGAAGGTATTTTACAATAAACAAGAATGTCAAAAACCCTAGACATCCAAAAACCTAACCTTAGGAGATGAAGCGCCAAAAGTCATGTGGGCCTCGTTTGGGTAAGTTAGTACATCAAATTACCAAGGTCGTAACATTTTGATACAATCTTTGTTTTAGGCACATGATAGCCCATTGGAAATATATATCCCACGACTACAAGTTTGATGTGAGAAACATCAAAGGAACTTCCATGTTGCTCCCTGTTTTCCCAAAAAATGTTGTTCAAGGCCTCAAAACAGCTCTAGAAGTTCAGGACCCGAAAAATTGCTAAAAATAATAAATTACCAAAATTGCCAGAAAATTGTTTTGAGCAAGTTGGAAAAGTTGGGTGGCCACCGATATCCACCTGGATCAATCCCCCCTCCTTAGGAAGTAATGGTCTCCATTTCATTGAGTTCCCCCATCAGATGAGGAAATTGTTGTTGAATTTGGCCTTGGGTGAGCCACTTTCCTTGGTGCAGGAGTTGCACTACTTTGACGACTCAATAAAGATGGATATTTTGCTATCGAGTGACCTTGATCTATGTGTCCACAATCTTATTAGAGGATGTCTATTGTATGCATTCGCAGTTGAGCTCTGTTGGTGTCAGTTGTTCTGCTACTTCTGAGGTGTCCAATAATGGTGGGAAATAAGGCCGAAGGGAATCCACGTTGAACACTGGGTGTAGGCCAAGGAAAGGAGGAATGTTGAGCTCAAAATAATTATCCCCAATAGCCTTGGTGATGTTGTACGTCCCATAATGGAGTGGGTGAAGCTTCTGATAGGGTCCTATAAGGCATTATTTCTACAAGTGCAACCAAACTTTGTCGCCCACCTGAAACTTGTGTGGCACCCGATGTTGATCATGGAATTGCTTGTACTTGTCATTGGACTTGTGTAGGATATCCTGAACCTGTTGGTGGATGTGATGGATCTTCTCAATGAACCAGATGGCTTTGTTAGCTTCAGTTGGAGAAGGATATGAGTCGATTGAGATGACAACAAGGGGAAGTGAAACATATATGGGACCCAATGGTTGGAATCCCAACCCCACTTGAAAGGGGATGTGGCCAGTTGAGCTATGCAGGGATCGTTTGTATATATGTTGGACATAGGGAAGGCTCTCATCCCATGTGCGAGGGTTCTCGAAATTATACATGCACATGATATGCATAATCATTCGATTTACGACCTCAGTTTGGGGGTGGAAGGACATGGATTTGGTGAGCTTGGTGTCCAATAGTGACCAGAGGCTTGACCAAAATGTGTTGAGAAATCGATTGTTCTAATCTGAGACAATGGGTTGTGGGAATCTAAAATTTACCCAGACTCGTTCAAAGAAGAGCTTGGAAGTGGCCTCTGCTATGATGCTCTTCTTGTAGGCAACCAAAATCATCATGTTAGAAAAGAGATCAACCACAAAAAAATAGCTTTTTCCCCGCTTGTTAGATGGGAGGCTCGACATGTAGTCCATTGAGATGGATTTCCATGGCTTGTCAGGAGTAGGAAGAGGGTTTTAGAGGCCCCGTTTCTTAGTGGTTTGTTTGGAAATAGCGCAGACAGTGCAAGACTTGATATACTTGTTGACCTCCTCTCGATGTTTCGGCTAGTAGAAATGTTTCTATAGAATCACCACTGTATTTTCGACATTGATGTGTCCTGCCACCCAACTTTAGTGGGATTCCCAGATCAACTTTTCTTGCTCACTTGATGGAACACATATATGGCCCAGATGACAGAACAACCCATCCTAAAGATTGAAATTATAGACAACTTTATTTGCACCAAACATTTGGTAGGTGGTGGCGAAGTCTATGTCTGTCTCACACAGTTGGGGCCATCCAAAGGTCTCATGGCGACAAGAGTATAACATTGTGGTGAATGTCGTGAATGGCAGTCTGTTGAATAAATCAACGATGCAGTTGGTGATTCCTGTTTTATACTTGATGTTGAGGTGGAATTGTTGCAAGTATGTGGACCACTTTTGATGGAGGGAATTATTAAATTCTCCTTGTGTCTACATGAACCAAAGTGTCTTATGGTAAGTGTGGATGACTGCCTCCTTCCCAAGAATGTAATGTCTCCACTAGCGGCAGGCTTGCACAGTGGAGTACATTGCTTTGTCATAAGTAGGGTACTTACAGACAACATATGATAGTGTCTCACTATGGTAGGCCACTGGGTGGCCGCGCTCAGTGATAATGATGCCCACAACATAGTCTGAAGCATCTTTATCGATCTCAAAGGGTTGTTGCAATTTTGGTAGTGAAAGTATTGGGGTTGAGTACAAGTGTTGTTTCAAATGATCGAACGTTTGTTGTTGGGACCGACCCCACGCAAATTTCACCTTACCACCACCCCTGGTTATTTCACTGAGGGCCCATGCAATATGGGAGAATCCCAACATGAACCTGCTGTAGAAATTGGCAAGGCCAAAGAAGCTTTGAAGCCCAGTGAGTGTGGTTTAAGATACCTTGTCACGAATGACTTGGATCTTGGCTAGATCCACATGTATGCCATGCTGATCCACGATGTAGCCCAAGTAATGGACCCTCTCCATGTTGAAGGATAATTTTTCCAAGTTGGCCTATAGCCTGTGTTGTCACAGGGTGTGCAGAACCTATTGAATATGTTGCAAGTGTTCTTCCCAAGTCTTGCTATAAATGATAATGTCCTCTAGATACACCACTAAAAAAGTATTAGTGAATGGTTGTAGGATATCGTCCATCATCCTCATGAAAGTGTTTGGAGAATTTGTCAAACCAAAGGGCATGACCAACCATTCAAAAAGGGCTTCCTTTGACTTGAAGGCAGTCTTCCATACATCTGTATGTTCTATTGGGACCTGGTGGTAGCCATACTTTAGATCAATCTTACTGAAGTATTTGGCCCCTGTGAGTTAATCGAGGAGTTCGTCGATTTAGGGAATCAGGTACTAGTTTCTGACTGTGATTTTATTCAGAGCCCCATTATCAATGCAAGGTTGTTGGGTTCCATCTTTCTTTTGTACCAGCACGATTGGGATCCTGCAAGGTGATGAGCCGGGACATATGTGCCCCTTTTGGAGGAGTTCTTATATTTTTCGCTTGATATCCTCATTCTCTAATACAGAGCGATGATAGACTCATGCATTGGGAAGCAGTGCACTGGGGGTTAGATCGATGGGGTGATTGACCTGACAATGCAGAGGTACCTCACTAGGTGAGGAGAAGATATCTGAGTATTCTTCCACAACCTTATCTACTTGATTGTACTGTGTGGAGAGGTCCGTTGCAGAGACCCTAGATGTGGATCTGATATTTCATTCATTCTGGGAGAGAATCACGAAGAAGACAAAATTCCTTGTGTAAGAGATAAACTTCTTGCATTGCTTAGTAGAGATCAAAGAAATAGCAGTACGTGGGACTACCTCGGGTATCCTATACAAATTATTTGTTAAGAACCAAACATCAATATAGCATATAAAAACCTCAGGAAAAGTACTGAACGCCTTGAAAAAGAGACAATTTCAGATAATAAGCCTCTTCGAGGGGGAAACCTCCTTTTACCCCACTTAAATGTTCAAGTACAAGATGATTCAAAGTGAAAATGTCTCCTTGGTACATATAGGAGACTAGGAGGTATAATTACAAATAATGGCCTAAAGACTACATAATTAAAATAACATTACTAATCTAAATTACCACTAATGGCCTAAAGCCGACATAAATAAAATAGCATTACTAATCTAATATGCCCCAATTAAGGGGTAATGAGCCAATATTAGGGCTTAACATGACCCTCCCCTTGAGACAAGTGTTGTCCACAACGCTTGAGTAACTCTGGAT
>SNQJ01S0001236.1:335667-382382 GCA_010110895.2 Picea sitchensis
TATATATATGAATATTCACAATCATGTAACTAAACTACAATTGTCTAAATAACATTGTTGAACTAGAAAATTATAATTAAAGGATTTCGCAAGCATTTGATTGGTTTATTTTATTTTATAAAATGAATAGTCTTGTTGAATGGATTGGATGCATATGGAAATTACTATAGAGATGATAGTTATTGATATTAGTACATGAACGAGACTTGTATGAACTAGCTACACATGCATTTCTTGCACATATACACTAGTGTGTATGAGTTTCTTAGCTTACTTACTAATAATGTCGGTTATTTGTTAGGAATGTGTGAATCGTGTTTATTTTCCCATGTATCATAAAATACTTTAACTTCGGGACGAAGTTTCCTGAAGGGTGGGTGTATATAACAACCCTAGTTTAATGATTGCTTAAGATTTACCAAGTATAATTAATTAAATAATTAACTGTCCTAAAGTGTATTAGTTAAATAATGGTTATTTATTAATAATATTAATTAATTAATTAATTAATTAATTATTGTTTAATATATGTTGGTTAATTAGTTAATTGATTGATTAACACATTTAATATTTAGGGTAAAGAATTAAATACTTAATAACTTTTAATTCATTATTATAAAACTTTACATATGCAGGGGGATGAGGCAATGAATGGAGGGATAAGGTATTAAATGGAGGGATAAGGTGGGTGGCATTAAAGGAGGGTAGGAAGCGGTGAATGGAGGATATGAGGGGGAGAGGCATTCGGGAAAAGGAGACTTTTGGAAATTGAGGGAAGAGGAAGCATATTGGAGATTAGAGACTGTATTTCCTGGTTGGTATTTTATGGTTTTGGAGTTTGGGGTGGACTGTTACAGGGGTGCACCAGGTTGCTGGGAGTTTTGGGCTCTGGGGCTAGGAATCCTCACGGAATCCTGGAGTTAGGGAGCCGGACATGCTCTATTCCTAGATGACACGGAGGAAAGATTCAGTTTTGGGCAGAGTTTGGGCAGAACAATAGAGAGGACAACTGGAGAATTGGAGAATTAGCATCAAACAAAGGTATGTATTTTAGTGATTATGCTGTGTTATGTGATGGATACATAAGTTTATTTTCATGTTGTTCATAAACAAAATTTATATTGAATAATTTATGATTATGAGTTGATGGTTAAATTTTATATGATGTAATTTCTTTATTCTTTATTTAGCTTGTGTTTTATAAGTTTATGTGGGGACAGGGACCCTACACTTTGTATTCCATTTATTTTCAAATATTTTCGAGATAGAAAAGTAGATTTTTATTGTTATTATAAAATAAACGTTAATACAAATAACCATACCCCTAAATTTAATAACAATAAACCTAACCCTAATATGGCCCTAACACTAACCTTAATAGCCCTAACACTAATCCTAATAACCATTTACTTCAATATATTATTAATACATTATTAATGACATCTTTAATTATTAATATTGATTAATAATTAGTGTATAAAGGGTATGTATGTTACATACCTAAAGTACCCATTGCATATATTAATTATGTATATTACTAATAACTAATAATACAATTATTATTAATAATTATTAATGTATTATGTATAATCATTCTTAATGTATTAATAAAACTTTATTAATAGTAATATTAATGATTATTAGTTATGATCAAAGCAATAGATAAAATAATATTAATAATATTAATAGCTATTATTACTATTCATCAATAATAATAATAATAATTATTATTTGTTTATATTAATAATAAATATATTAATTATAAATAATTATTAATAACTATTAATATAGTTAATACTTGATATTAAATTAACCACTAATATTAATAATGTAATATAATATTAATCACTTTTTAATATAATAATTTAATATCAATAATAGAAATCCTAACTTTACTCATAATTAATGTATTAATAATACATACTTTAACCATAATTCTAATAACCCTAACCCTATTAGTAATTATTATTAAAAACTCTAACCCTAAATCCTTCAAAATTAGTAAACTTATTTTATTAATCGACTTTATTAATATATTAATTTGCAAAGATAACTTATTTTATTAATGAACTTTATACTGTTGTGAATAAAAAAACAAAATTCATTGACGGACACTATTGGAAAAAGACAAACTACATCATTCATGAATAGAATGAAGTGTTAAGCTTGCCATGATTTGTTGAATAATTAGGAATAATATGAAACCCACTACTAATTATGTGGCTAGGTGTATGGTGAACATGGCACAAATGTAATTCGAATAATATTAAATGATAAAAAGTTAGTAATGAAGTAAATTTGGAATTTTATGTAAGTTTGTTAATCATTTGAATGTGGCAATTAGATGGTTACACAAATATTTTTTTGATCATATTAAGTAAATGTTAAAAAGTGAACAAGGTAACAGAAGTATTTAAAAATGCCAGAAAGTTATGAACATGAGATCCCATTCATCAATTTAGAAGGAAACTAAAGAATATGCTAGCATCTTCAATTGATAACCATATTATTGGAATTTATGGTTAAGAGATTATTAAATGTGCCCATTTCCAATAGGTTGACCATTTTCCAAACTAGAAAATGACTCCATAATACAATAACATACAAGTGATCCCTCCCAACGTGGGAGTAATCTCTTCCTTTTCCAATAAGGAAGTCATCTCCACGAGCCCCAACTTGTCCCTTAAGTATGAAATATTTTCATCTCGGACAAAGGCTTTACCAAAATACCTACTATCTGCTCATCTGTGGAAACATACTCGAGAACCACTTCTCCCCTATGGATTTTATCATGGAGTATATAATGCTTGATATCAATCTTCTTCGACCTATAATGGAACACTGAGTTCTATGAAATCTTCACATAGCTCTGATCATCACAATATATAACGGTCGAATTCAACACTGCTTGCGTACAAGCATAAAAAACTATAATATACACTCCTTTTGTAGTGTTGAGTGAAACATACTTATGTTTCCTGCTAGCCCATAACATCATGGTAAATATCAAACTAAAACATATCCAAGTAGCACTTCTTTTGTCATCTGCACTCCCTGCCTGATCTGAATCGATAAATCCATGTAGATGTATATCATCGTCCTATACAAAAAATATCTGGCTAAGTATTTTCCAAATACATTAACGATCCAATAAATTTTTGATACAGAGATAGGTATACTGGATCAGAGTCTCTCAACTTCTTCATATCTGTTATCATAGGAGTATTCCATGGATTTGAAATACATCATCCTTGACTTCTGAATAAGCATTTCAACATACTTCCTCTATCATAGGAAGTTTTCACCACGCTTTTTTTGTACATGAGAGGCTATGCACCAAGTTTTCTTGAATCCATACAATGTCTCCATCCATCTACATATAAGGGTCTCTTTCTAGTATACCTCAAAACCTTGAGGTTTCTCTGCATATGCTTCTTATTCAATTACAATGTTGGGAAGAATGGTCTTTACATTCATCTAATGTAAAATCCAACCCATGGGTACTATAGGAGATATAATGGATCATGCAGCGGTATATCTGGTTACTAGAACAAGTTTTCATCGTATTCTTCTCCCTCTTACTAGGAGAACCCTCTATCCCCGAGTCTCACCTTGTATCTCTCAATGCTTAAGTCTTTTTCACAATTTCACACACACATTGTTCTTCATCACAACTTCCTTCCATTCCTTCTTATTGACTACTTCTAGTGTTTTCAAACTCATTCAATTGGTTGTTCTAACTTTTCTTTCTTTCTTGGAATCTTCATGTTCTTCCTCATGTTTATCTTCAATGTTGGAATCCATGGATTCTTCTGCAGATTACATGCAATTCTTTACTGAAGGCTCCAACCTTTCACCATAGGAACATAAATGTAGATGAAAAACCAAGGATATTCAAGCCTTCTTTTTGAAGAAGACTTCTTCTAGAGTCAAGCTAAACACATGTTGCTTATCATGGTGGATACTTCCAATCAAGAACATGGACAGATACTTCATGGTATTCACATATTCTTCAATGTATCATATCATTGGGGATTATCTCCATCCTAATCCCAAATTCATGCAAGAATGAGAAATATGCATACTCTTCTTTTGGAATTCTATGATAATCTCCCTCTATCTAAGAGAGTACATGCTTTCGTCTCTTGCATTTCTATTTTATTTCTACAAAGTGTCACAATCTTGTTCTGGTTTCCTTTTGATTTTTGACTTCCTTCAAGTCTCACTCCTCTTAGTCCCTTTAAGTTTGTTTCTATATGTTCTGATTGTTTCCCATATGGCACTTGTGCCATCCTTATAAACTTATTCTATGATAACTTCCGCAAGGATTGTTCATCAAACATATTTCACAAGGGTACCTACCCAAAACAAGAGCAACAGGAACAAACATGAATATATATTTAGAGGAGATGTTAGTTCAACTTGCGAACAAGTACAATAAGCATCTATATCAATAGTGTTCATTTGTAGTCAAGTATTAATTCCACCTAGAAATAATAGAATATTTCAAAGACTTCTTTCACAATTTGTAATGTAGTAAATATCATATTTGATATACACAATTTTGAAGCTTAACAATTCAATCAAACCTGGAACATGAAGCCTTAAATGTTATGGAGGGTGCACTTGTTCTTCTGAATTCACTGAATTGAAGATTACATCTTGGAGAAGATCTCTATTACTTTCCCTACAAACACACTGATGTTTTGCTAGATGATGTAGGAGCATCATTGGCAAGCACAGAGAGAAATACCTATGAGTGTTTGGGAATCTGTACGAAACCTCAATGCTGGTAGTTTGAATCGATATTTTGAAATCATCTTTAACTTGACACTGGGAAAATCTTTGAGACACGCTTGAGCGATTGTGAGAAAAATGGGAGTTTCCACTCTGGCTCTGGAATGCGACTGCACTAGGATGCCTGTCAGGATAAGTTTTGGTGTAAACAAGTAGTCAGGGGGAACCCTAAGAGCCCTTTGAGATAAATAGAGGTTTTGTATGCCCAAATGAGGTGACTGGAAGTAGTTAGATGGTAATAGAAGAAAATTATATAGAAGAAGGAGAAGAATTATGAGTTTCAGTTTGGTTTTCATTTACAGTTATAACCATTTTTTACTTTGGAATATAACAAAAGAAAATTGATCCAATGCATAGTGTGGACATTGTTTGCAATTCCCTGTAATTGTGTTTTCATGAATGAATGAATGAATTTCATTATGAATAGATGGAATTGTGAATGTTAGGATAAGTTTCAATTGTTTACCTTATGTCGAGTGGTGCAAAGTGGGCACAGAGAACGCAAAGGAGTGCGTTGATGGAATATTTTTGGTTCTGAATCGCAGAAGAGATAGCACAAAACTTCCCCTTTCCAAGGAGTGCAAAGAGACTTGTACGAGGTGTGCACAATCGCCCACAAGAACTAAAACCTTGTGTAAATATATGGTGCAAGGAGTGCACAGATATGAGATTCGACTAAGTGTTGAAGAGACTTGTTAGAATTTGACGAACCGAGAAAGGAGAACGCTAGGAGTGCGGGAGGAATTTCTCTTCGAGAAATCCCTTGGATCTGAGTTGTCGAAATACATGAACACAAGGAGTGCATGGGAAGTTAAGACCTTCACGAGATAAATATCAGGAGGGGTAGTGGAAACAACCATTAGATTGGTTGCAGAAGGGATCTGGACCGTTATATTAACATCCAATGGCTAGAGGAAATGTGGGGAGAAGATCAGATTTGGAACATTATATCTGAGTGTGTGGATCAGTAGTCATTGGATCCAAAGACAAGTGCAAGAGATTTAACCGTTGGAAGTGCACAGGATGAGAAAAATCGCGAACCCTAAGTTCGCTAAACGATCACAGTCGTTGATCAAAGGAAAGTGTGGGTTGTAGATCTGGTCCCAAAAATTTCGTGATTCCGGACATCGGGAGAAGAGAGGGGAGTAGTCCTACAACTTAGAAATACATGAAATCCCAAGTTCACGAAGGAGAAGGAAAGATCGTCGGATCACACAGATCGTGGATCGTTGATATGACATAAGGAGAGCCCAGATTTCAAATTTGGGAAATCAGGAAGGTGAGCGAATCAAAACCTCTGAGGACGCGAAACATGAAATCACGAAGTTCTCGAGAGGTTATCCCTAGGTCACATTTAGGGGTCACATCATTGAAGGTTAAGGTTGGATCTATCACACACTAGGTCCCACTTTGGGATTTCAAGAGTCGGAGAGTTGGGGTTGGCGCAGGTGAAACCACTTGGCACGCGAAGTCAGGAAGTGGATGTTGGTCAGGCGAGCAGTCTCAATCGTGGTCATGGAAGGGAAGGCGCTTAGTGCGAGAAGAGTTAGCGCCTGATTTGCATGGAAGTTGGACAATGTTCAGGAGAGAACCGAAAGGTCTCAGACGACCTATGCATTTTGAGAAAGGGCCTGTGTAAGTGGGTTTGGAGTCTAGAAGAGACCCAAAGAGTCGATCTAAATCAGTTTCTTGATCGATCCTAGACTAGGAGGTTGCACAACCGTTAGGAGAGAAGGGGGGTCTGCATCAAGTGGTATCAAAGATGAAGTTTTAGTTGCAGACAACAAGGAAAGGAGAGGAGACAAAATGACTCGAAGTTGTACTCTGTGTGTGACAGTCAGTCGACACAATGCCACCGAGCCACCTTTGGCCAATCGAGTAGTAGAAAGGGAGATGCGATAACTTTGTGCAATATTAGAGACAATGGAGGCAACGCAGTGATGAGCACCTGATGTTGGAGACATAAGTGATGTAGACAGTGAATAAGAATTAGGAAAGAATGTCATCGGAGAAGCTACAAGAGAGGATGTTTTCATAGAATGCTTGCTGAGAGCAGTTGTCAGATTGAGAGGCAGAGCCAAGATGTAGGTCCCAATGTATCAAGGAAATTTAGATGTTGAAGATTTATTAGATTGGATAAGATACATGGACAAATATTTCGACTATGAAGACATCGATGAGGAAAGAAGGGTGAGACATGCTGTCATCAGAATAAAAGATCATGCAACATTGTGGTGGGATGAACTGCAGGTTGAGAGAAGAAGAAAAGGAAAACATAATATAAAGAGAAGGGACAAAATATTAGCCAAGTTGAAGGCTAAGTTCATGCCCAAATATTATTAGATCAATCTATTCAGGAAACTGAAAAACCTGAGACAGAAAGGGATGACAGTTAAGGAGTACACTAAGGAGTTCTATAGGCTAAACATCAGAACTGGAAAAAGAGAGAGAGAGAGATGAAGAAAACGTAGCTAGATATATAAATGGCCTGAGATATGAAATCCAAGATGAGATTAGTATGATGTTAGCAAGAACAATGGAGGATGCTTATCAGTTTGCGTTGAAAGCAAAGGAGAAGTTGGCGAGAAAGCAAAGCTAGTGAGGAAGAGGCAAAGGCCCAGCCCCAAAGAAAAACAAGGGAGTTACCCATGACAGAGCACATAAGTCTAAGGATGAGACTAAGAAACCACATGGTCACTCAGAAAGAGGAGGAAGTTCCCAAGAAATACAAAGTGGTGGTAGAAGTTATTCCAGAGGAAGAGGAAGAAGAGGAAGAGGAGAAGTAAGATGTTATGCCTGTGGAAAGATAGGACACATGTCTTGGTAATGTCACGAGAAAAATAAATAAGGAGGAAGTGAAGCTCACATATCAGAAGAACATAGAAAATATGTTGAAGCAGAAGGAGCAGAGGATGGAAGATCCCTGATGTTGGGAAAGGTTCTCATAAAACTAGAGGCAGAAGTTGAGAGGCCAGTGTAGAGGAACAGTCTAATCAGAACAACTTGCAATACTAAGGACAGAGTATTCAAGGTGATAATTGACAGTGGGAGCATTGAAAAATTAGTATCCATGGAGATGGAGACAAATACACATCCAAATCCATACAAAGTATCATGGCTGCATAAAGGACACCAGGTAATGGCTACTAAAAAATGCCTTGTTGAATTTAAGATAGGAGGATATAGAGATGAAATCCTATGTGATGTAATTCCCATGGATGTATGCCATATTTTGTTGGGAAGACCGTGGAAGTTTGACATGAATGTCATTCATGATGGGAGGAAGAATACATAAACCTTAGAGAAGAATGGTAGAACACACATGTTCCTTCCAATCGAGGAGAAAAAAGTGAAGGAGGAAGCCAACACAATCATACCTCTCATGAGTGGGAAGGAACTCCTGAAAAAATTCAAGGAAGAACATGAGATATAGTTTGATGTGGTGAGGAAACCCAACCTTACCCTTACAAGTAATTCAATGGATGATTTTCCTGAAGAAGTTCAAGAATTGTTGGATACTTTTGTTGACATAGTGGTGGATGAGTTTCCTAACTCATTGCCACCCATCATAAGTATCAACCATCATATTGACTTGATACCAGGATCAAGTCTGCCAAACAAAGCAACATACAAACTGACACCTCGAGAGAATGAGGAGGTGAAGAACCATGTCCAGGAATTGTTAGACAAAGGTTTGGTGAGGGAAATCTTGAGTCCATGTGCAATACCAATTGTATTGAGTCCAAATAAGGATGGAGGATGGAGAATGTTTACAGACTCGAGAGCCATTAACAAGATCACCNAATTTCTTTTCTAAAATAGATTTGAAAAGTGAATATCACCATATTAGGATGAGAGAAGGTAATGAGTGGAAGAAAACCTTTAAGACAAATGAAGGTTTGTATGAGTGGCTTGTTATGCCCTTTGGCTTAAAAAATGCCTTGAGTAATTTTAAGAGGTTGATGAATGAAATACTGAAAGATTTCATTAGCAATTTTGTGGTTGTATATTTGGATGATATATTGATCTTTAGTACAAATAAAGAGGAGCATTTGAGGCACCTGACATTAGTGATGAGGAGGCTACAGAAGGAGAAGTTGTTGATAAATATGAAGAAGTCCTCTTTTATGAAGACAAAAATCATCTACTTGGGTTTTGTGATCTCTTCAAATGAACTGAAGATGGATCCAAAGAAGGTGAAAGCAATCAAAGAATGGTTGTCACCGAGGAACATGTTTGAAGTAAGGAGCTTCCATGGATTAGCAAGCTTCTATAGGAAGTTCATCAGACACTTCAGTGAAGAATAAGCACAATTTTTTTAAATGGACAGAGGAGGTCGAGAGGAGCTTCAATATACTTAAGGAGAAAATAATAGAATGACTAATTCTAGTCTTACCGAATTTTGAGAAGACATTTCAGGTAAGATGTGATGCAAGTGGAGTTGCAATTGGAGTGGTTTTGAGCCAGGATAATAGAATCGTTTCCTATTTCAGTGAGAAGATGAATGAGACCAAGAGAAAACACTCCACATATGACAAGTATATTTATGCCATAATTCAAGCCTTGAAGTAATGGAGACATTATCTTGTCCCACATGAATTTATCTTGTATAGTGATAAGCAGACATGAAAAATTGAATCAGAGGCATGGAAAATGTGTTGGGATTATGCAGAATTTTAGTTTTGTCATAGAACATATCAATGGGAATGCTAACAAAGTTGATGACACATTAAGTAGGAGATGCTTGATTTTGTAGGAATTTTAGGTGAAGACCTTGGGCTTTGAACACCTTAAGGACATGTATTGTGATGATACATATTTCAAGGAAGCATATGAAGCATGTGCAAATCCTGTGCTAAGAGACAAAAGATAGTGGATATAGTACATGATTCAAGAGGGATTGTTGTTCAATGGAAATCAGTTGTGCATACCAAAATGCTCGATGAGGAATAACCTTTTGAAAGAAAATCATAGTCGAGGATTGGTTGGACATTTGGGCCATGATAAAATATTTTCACAGTTGAGCAGTTCATACTATTGGCCAAGTATGATAATGGAAGTGATAAAGTTTGTGAATAGATGTAGAATCTACCAGCATGCGAAAGGAAGAAGACAGAACGCTAGATTGTATCAACCATTCCCAATACCAAAGAGGCCTGGGGATGAAATAAGCATGGATTTTGTGTTGGGATTGCCAAGGAAACAAAGAGGATTTGATTCCATATTAGTGGTGGTTGATAGATTTTCAAAGATGGCACATTTTATCCCAGGCCATAAGACTAGTGATGCAACACATGTTGCAAATTTATTTTTCAAGGAAGTTGTAAGACTTCACGACCTACCTAGAAGCATTGTCTTAGAAATAGACACAAAATTTGTTGGTCACTTTTGGAGAACATTGTGGAAGAAGTTTGGGATAGATTTTTCCTTCAACTTAGGTTATCTCCCTTAGGAAAATGGATAGGCTAAGGTGGTAAACAAAAGTATGGGAAACTTATTGAGGAGTCTGGTTACTAAGCATCATAATCAGTGGGATCATATTCTGCCACAAGTAGAATTTTCATACAATGACTCACCAAACAAGAGAATTGGAAAGATCCCATTCCAAATATTGTATGGAATGCATCCCAGGGGAGTATGTGAGTTGAGAGACTTGGAACAAAGTGAGGTCAGTACCATTGGAGCATAAGATTTTCCTGCAGAAATGCAGAAGCTCCATAGCCAAATTATAGGATAATTGCAGAGTTCTAACCAGGACTACAAACGTAGAGATGATAAACATCGCAGAGAACTTGTAACCATTTTTCACTTTGGAATATAATAGAAGAAAATTGATCCAATGCATAGTGTGGACATTGTTTGCAATTCCATGTTATTGTGTTTTCATGAATGAATGAATGAATTTTTTTATGAATAGATGGAACTATGAATGTGAGGATAATTTTCAATTATTTCTATTATGTCGAGTGGTGAAAAGTGCGCACACAGAACACAAAGGAGTGTGTTGATGGAATTTGTTCGATTCTGAAGCTCAAAAGAGATAGCACGAAACTTCCTCTTTGCAAGGAGTGCAAAGAGATTGGTGCAAGGTGTGCACAATCGCCCGCAAGAACTCAAACCTTGCTTAAATATCCGGTGCAAGGAGTAAACAGATACGAGATTCAAATAAGTGTCAAAGACACTTGTGAGAAGTCGAAGAACTAGGAAAGGAGAATGCCAAGAGGGTGGGAGGAATTTCTCTTCGAGAAATCCCTTGGATATGAGTTGTTGAAATCCCTGAACGCAAGGAGTGTGTGGGAATTTGAGACCTTCACAAGATAAATCTCAGGAGGGGGAGTGAAAATAACCATTAGATTGGTTTTAGAAAGGATCTGGACTGTTAGAATAATCTCCAGTGACTAGAGGAACGTGAGGAGAAGATCAGATATGGACCGTTAGATATGAGTGCATGGATCAACAATAATTAGATCCAAAGAAAAGTGCATGGGCTTTAACCCTTGGAAGTGCATAGGGAAAGAAAACTCGCGAACCCCAAGTTCGTGAAATGATCACAACCATTGATCAAAGGAAAGCATGCTCCGTAGATCTAGTCCCAAGAATTTCGCGAGTTTAGACATTGAGAGAAGAGAGGTGAGTTCTCCTTCAACTTCGTGAAACGTGAAATCCCAATTTCGCAAAGGAGAAGGCAATATCATCGGATCACATGGATCGTGGATCGTTGATTTGACGTAAGGAGAGCCCATATTTCAGATTTCATAAATCAGGAAGGAGAGCGAATCAAAACTTCTCAGGACGTGAAACGTGAAATCATGAAGTGCTCAAGAGGTTGGCCCCAGGTCATAGTTAGGGGTCACATCATCAAAGGTTAAGGGAGGAGCTAGCATGCACTAGGTCCCACTTTCATCTTTGAGGAGTTAGAGAGTTGGGGTTGGAACAGGTGCAAACACCCGACATGCGAAGTCATGAAGCACCTGCTGGTCAGGCGAGCAGTCACAACCATGGTCACAGAAGGGAAGATGCTTAGTACGGGAAGAGCCAACACCTGGTTTGCATGGAAGTTGGACAATGTTTAGGAGAGAACCTGTGAGTCTCAAATGACCTGTGCATTTGGAGAAAGGGCATGTGTAAGTGGATTTGGATTCTAGCAGACACCCAAATAGTTGATCTGACTTAGTTTCTTGATCAATCCTAGACCGGGAGGTCATGCAACCCTTAGGAGAGAAGGGGGGTTTGCATCACTAGATGCAATTGAAACCTTGTCGCATCATCCAACTTGTCTTCCAATCTAAAACTAGATACCATCTTGATAAGAAGATATTATAAACTGAATCAGAAGATTCAATGATTATAACATGATAGAAACTATAAAATTTAAACTTTGACCAAACAATCAATTTGACAAAAAGTCAACCTTTGACTTTGACTTTGACCGTTCAGCCTTTGACTTTTAGTAGTCAAACTTTGAATTTCACTTTCACCAAAGATTCAAACCTAACATTTTTGTTGGTTGAGAATACCAAGAGGTGCGTTGGGCTATGGAACACTAGGATCTAAATAAATTAGGTCAAATGCTTCATTATAAGTTCCCGAACACAATGGTTAGGGTTTGTTACATCTAAGTAATTAGAAAAATTAGTTGCAACTATAACTGGTGACATAATGATCTTAGAAAATAACCTCCCAATCTATATTCTAGTGGTTAGACTATCTAAATATAGTGTGGTCCCATAACCTATTATAAATAAAGGGATGTTCTCATTTTTCCATGGACAATATAGCAATATTGCCACCCCCAAGCACCTTAACCTTGAAAGACAAAATAATTATGGTAGCAGACCAATAGCCAACCAAGCCTAGTGAAACTTTATCCAAGGGTAGAGAACCAACCAAGAATAACCAGAAACCAAGAATAAATTCCAAACCATAACCAAGAGAAAGTCCAAGACAAAACAAAAATGTTAGTTGCAGCAACTGCAATTGCAGTTCCTCTCTAAACTTGCACACCACCAGTCCTATGCAGTTGTGAGAGTGACAAATGATCTCTAGTGCCCTCTATTTATATTTCTCTATCTCACTTGACTAGGCCAACTTCTCTTTCTGGAGGCTAATAACTCAATATTAAATATTCTCTTGAGCCAACTTGTCTCCTAGGGTTATTATCCAACGTTTTAGGGTTTCTCTTTCCTCCTGAAATATTCTATTTTTGTCAAACATTACATGTGGAGTTTAATACCTACTGCAACTACCATAATATCAATAAAATCTACTCTTATGGATTTTCCATTCACCCTTCTAAACAAGATATATTTCCATGTAGAAGGGCCAACCCTACTAGACCAATCTAGTTTAATGGAAACATAATCAATAGTGTAGGTTGTCACTCCAAAGGAAAATGCTCACCATCATGTTTCAAATCATGTACCTCCCATTATTAGTAATGCAACAAATCATGATTTCTAGCTTTAGATGGCCATTCTCAGCATAGAAAATCATGGTCCCAAAGGAAAATTTGTTATGGCATTGATTCTTACTGATGATGATGATGATGATGATTAATGTCCACTAAGACCTAATTGGTCTATCGGACCTTAAGAGGGTAAGTGATTACTTGTGAACCCCAAATTTCTAAAATAATTGTTTCTTTTTTACAGCCCTTGAAAATCTCAACATGATGGATATTTCGGGTGGTATAACTGATCCAAAAATACTTAGATGTCAAAATCAGTTCTTAAATACACATAATCATCCCACCAGATTCAAGAAATGAATATAGACTTTCACTGTTTGCAAATAACATGTGAATGTCTTACTTATCCATAAACTTCAATAACATTGATGAATAACTTGGAGAAATAAAATATTGAAATGATGTAAAGTAAGATCAAGAAAAAATCAAATGACACATAAACAATTTGTTAACAAAGTTCACCCCAGGGATGATTTTTGGGGTCAAATTCCACTCATGGGATAATTTTCCAAGGATTTTCCCAAAAAAAGATTCGCTACTTTAAAAATAATTCACCCAAATTCTATAGGATAAAATTATTTCACCTTAAAAATCACCAAAATTTTATACAAACTATATAAAATCCTTAGAAATTTCAATATTCTTACAAAAATATTGTCAAACATTTTATAGTTAGAATATGAAGGATTAGTAAGATTCACCAAGGTTTCTACATTTTAAAATAAATTTCCATCCTTAAAATCATCCCTGATTCACCCATCTTGGGCTACATCTCTCAGTCCCTTTTCAATCAGTGAGAATGCTCAATTAATGCTCAAATGCCAAAATTAAAATGAATTGACTTACAAATACCGTGTTTTTTAATACAACCTGCAATTCTGCTACTCAATCCCAGAAAGAAAGTTCATTACTAATTTCCTCACAAAATTATGAGAAAAATGAATATAAACTCGACTATGTTCTTAACATTGCTTAAAGACCCCTTTTAGCACAAATAACGAGACTATGTGTCTAATACATGATAAAATGGACTAAGAATTTTCTTACGTATCACTTTTACATGGAATAGACATTACCATCAAATTGCTCTTGAAAATATGATAAAAAATAGTATAAACACTCTATACTTCCCTCAAATAAATCAATAGCATGCAAAACAAGGAAAACCAAAACTTTGAGCACCTCTTGCAAGCACAACAGGAAATATGCACTTGGCACAAAATTTTATGGCATACATTCCAATCTTGGCATGGAAACACGTGGTTCATACACTATCTAGATCTAGTTTTAAATAGGCATGGGTGGCCTAATTGTGGCCCTATATACTCGGGTTTCTTTTCTACACTTTAAATAATATATGATTTAGTTGTTATAACATGCACAAATGATGTATTGGTAGGATAATCGTTTTTAAGCCATTGGAATATCCCAAGAATCTTCCCCTGGAGGACATGGGTTTGATTCCGATGGGGAACCAATTTTATTCTCTCGTAGCCATTATTGGCCAATAAAAGAGTGACACGTGACACGCTCTAGTTGGTCCACATGTCTGCACAGTCACCTTCCTTCATCAACAATCTACGACATCACTTCCTAGTCATTGCCACATCAACATAGAGATGTTGACTATACCTACAACCTGTCACCCTGCCATGTCATATGACACTTGACACATAGTTATTGGTCCACATGGGTGCGTGAGAATGCCAAAAATAAGTGACATGTGGAAGCCTATCATGCTGCCATGTCATCCTACTGACACCAACAAGATGTCATATTGTCAATTGTATGGATGACCACATGGAAACATGGATTCACAAAATCCTCCATTGATTGTTGCAGTAGTTAACCATACTCCACTGACTAATAATAAACCAAAAAACAAAGATGAATATACATATGTTAAAGAGAATGAACCATCAACATATTATTCCTTCTTAATATGAACAACTTCAACCAAAGGACCTGTTTTTCTTTCAACCATAGGTTGTAAATTTGTATCTCAGATACTAGCATTAACTAGAATTTTTACATTCCCTGTAGTGACAACTATCAAATTAGTATTCATCTTATGAGCTCTCAGAATGAACTCAATCCATTCCTTGAAAATATGATACTTGTTATATTCCCTATAGAAAATGGCCTTCTTGTCATACAAGTATGGAATTCCCAAAACTATCCCACAAATGTCAAGTGGAACCACATCTAACCCTACTTCATCAATGAAACTAGTTGTGATCATAGTTACCTGTACCTGAGCATTATCACAAATACAACCCAAAGGATACAGTCTCAAATTAGTCCTATTTTCCAATCCCAACTTTTGAACAACTTTCGCTAAAATAATTTTTACTTGTGACCCACTATCAACAAGTGTATCAATCTTAGTGTGCTTTGAGATAACTTGTAAACAAAACAAGTCTTTTATTTTCCTTCCATCAGGAATTACATTAGACTTTGCAAAATAAGTAAATGAACTAAACCTTGCAATATAATATTTACTTTTGATGCCCATAGTTGTAACCTTAGTTTCATCCTCAGAAACTGATCCAAGATCCTGAACTATGGTCGTGGTATTCTATTTACCTTTCTTATGTTGAGCTCACTTTGGTTTCAATTCTAGATGCAACTTCCAACAATTCTTCTCATTGTTTCCTTTCCTATTGCAGTGAGAACATGTAGGCTTCTTCTCTTCATCCTTATTCAATGTAACATTCTTCTTACTCTTCCCTTTTCCCTTTGACTTCTTGTCTAATTCAAGAGGATCTTGTAACACATCTGCAACAACATGTTTTCCTTTTCTCACTTCAATATGAGTATCTTGTACTAAGACTTCTTCAATATAGTAGGATTAAACATCAATATAGTATGGAGAATATATGGATGCATACCAACAATATACTTTAGAAGAGTCTCAAGAGTATGTAATGTAAAGCCAAAATATAATGCCTTCTTCTTAAATTCCAGTTTATAATCTTGAACATTTTCCCCTTTTCCTTTTCGTAAATGGTGCCAAACAATCATTTGTGTTTTCATATAAGATAATGGTTAAAATTTATTTATTAATGCAAGAATAAATTCAATCGAGGAAGAGATAATTTTACCATGTTGAATAAGCTCATCTTGTGTTCAACTCTCCCACCATATCAAAGTTGTGTCGATCACGAGAAGAGTAGCCAACTGTATCTTTGAAGTATCCTACATATTTTTTTTACCCTACAAAATAATTCAAGTTGTTTGACCCAATTATCCAACTTCTCTTCATTCATCTCTCCATGATAAGTAGGAAAATCAAACTTTACATATAACTTTTATCAAAGGAAAACCATGTCAATGAGAAGACTTCTTTGAATAGTTTTTCTTGTTCTCAGAATAATTTTCAGTTCCATCATAACATGATGATGATGATGATGGGGAGGAAGGAGGCTCTAGAGGTTCTTCACCTTCTCCTTCTTCTTTAACTGTTTCAGTTTTTATTGATGTACTTTCTCCCTTTTCCTTCTTTCGATCCTTGTACATTTATTCCACCATAGCCTTCATCAACTTAAGTTCCCCAGACAAATAATCTTTAGATTCGTAAGGAACTAACCTTCTTGTTGAATCCATATATCCTCTTCGAGTGAAGCTCCTTGAACCAATTTCAGGGTTATAACGTGTAATCTTTCCTTCACGTCCCTTATATTTTGACCTTGTAAGAATTCACTTGCAAATACACATCAAAACAAGCTCTCATACCAAATTGATCCGAAAATACTTAGACGTCAAAATTAATTCTTAAATACACATAAACATGTGACCAAATTCGAGAAATGGATATCATCTTTGACTATTTGCAAATAACATGTGAATGTATTACCTATCCATAAACTTCAATAACAGTAATGAATAACTTGTGGAAATAAAATGTTGAAATGAAGTAAAGTAAGATCAACAAAATTTCAAAAGGAACATAAAAAAATTGTTAATGATGTTCACCCATATTAGGTTACATCTCTTGGCCCATTTTTAATCAGTGAGACTCCTCAATTAATGCTCAACTTCCAAAATTACAATGAATGGACTTACATATACAAATTTTTTGAATACATCGTTCAATTATGTTGCTCAATCCTAGAAACAAAGGTCATTGCTATATTCTTCACGAAATTATGAGAAAATGAGTATAAAATCGACTATGTTATGACCAACTGCCTAAAGACACCCTGTTGTGCGCATAACGTGAGTATGTCTCATACATGACAAATTGAAATAAAATTTTTCATACATAGAAATTTTACACAAAATAGAAATCACCATCAAATTCCTCTAAATTAAGAGAAAAATGAGTATAAACAGTCTATACTTCTCTCAAAGAACTCAATAGCATGAAAAAAGAGGAAAACCAAAACTATGATCACCTCTTGCACGTAAAATGATGCAATATGCACTAGGCACGAAATTATATGGCATTCATTCCAAACTTGGCATGCAAATACATGGTTCACATACTATTCAGAGCTAGGTTTAAATAGTCGTGGGAAACCTAACCGTGGCCCAATATACCCAGGCTACTTTGTTACACTTTAAATAATATATTGTTTAGTTGTTATAACAAGAATAACTTATGGTGTATTGGTAGGAACATCTTTGTTCAATCGTTAGAATATTCTAGGAATATTCCCCTGAATATTATGGATTTGATTCATATGAGGAACCAATTTTATTTTCCCTTATCCATTATTGGCCAATCGAAGAGTGCCACATGGCACTCCCTAGTTGGATCATCTATATGCACAGTCGCCTTCCTGTGTTATCATTCTACCACATCACTTCCCATTCATTTCCACTTCAGCGTACATATGTTGACTGTACCTATCACTTGCCAGATCATCGTACAGATTCCATTTCATTAGTACAGATGACACATGGCACATTTTTGTTGGTGCACATGGGTGCCTGAAAATGCCAAAAAATGAGTGAAGTTCTAGTCAACCTTCTGTAATGCCACCTTATCTTGTTGATGTCAGCATGATGTCATCCTATCAATTGTATGGGTGGCCATGTGGGATCCTGTGGACCTACCACATGAAACCCCCATTTTTCCTATTTTTTCCGAGCATTAAACTACCATAACATTCTCATACAACATCGACAGCCTATCGTGTGGCACCCCTATTTTGCCTATTTTTTCCAAATATTAAATGGCCATAACATTCTCATACGATGTCCATTTGAGGCAATTTTTGTGTCGTTGGAAAGATATCGCTGAGCTCTATCAAATGAATTCATTTTAAAAAAAAAATTAGAAGAACAATTTTTGAGCATTTTTGGATCCTCCTGGATCTCCTTGAGCATTCTTGTGGATCAATAACTTTCACCTCTCTACTATATGTGGCTTGATAGGGATTGATTTATTGAATAGATTAGTTCTAACTGACCATGGCATATAGCCATATCCCATTGATGATTTTCAATGGTTTACAATGATTATATTTGTATTATGCTCAATGCATTTCCTTGGAATACATCAAATTGTAGTTGAAAACCATTGTGTTAACACTCCTCTTGATCCATATCCACAAGTTTTGTGGCTTAAAGCCCAATTAAAGAATATTCAGGAAATCCCATTGGTGTGGCACAATAAACAAATTTAGTGAATTGTTTGAGATATTTCCTAGATGGCTTCTTAAACAAATATTTTCACTACCACTTTTGCATCAATATTCCCTCCACTAGATCATTTAAAGAGACCAATATGTCTTATGGTTGTGTTCAATAATGAGAGTAATGTTATTTGGAAGGAATTGGTTCATTGGGGTGTTGTTTAGGAAATTATATTTTTTTTTCTCTTTCCTAGAATAGTTTTCCTCATAATGTGGTTTATACCAAGAACCTATTTTCCGTAAGCAACAAAACCCTTGTTATGGATCACATGTTCCATAATTGTTATATCCAAACACATTTTCTTTAGAGGGTGGATCCTTTGAGGAGCCTCTCCTCTCTAGTTCTTTACAGACACTTGCCTCAATTTTTGTCTTTTCATAAGTCAACATGTGATGCATAGTTCTCCCTTCTTATCTCAAACTCATTCCAATTGCCTGACTAACTAAATGATGTTCACAACCTGGATTAATTTTTCATCTAAACAAGAATCACAAGAGCCCACCACAACTTAGAATTCATCTATGACATGCCAAGAGATGGTAATTATACCTACTAAGGCTTTTCAACACAGCGAAGGCATAACAAATCTATGATATCAATGAGGGAACCCATTTCCCTATATCAATATACCCATAGTTCCTCTATTGCATTTTACTCTTCTATGCATATGGAATCTTCAACATCAATCAACTCTTTAGTTACATAATTAGTCAATGAAGTCTATAGTATACCCCTTTATTTCTCAAATTCTCCATTATTTTCACGACATCTCTAGCTAAAAATTTTCACATGCCTATTTTCATCTTTAAATGTCTCTCTCCACATGCATAGAATCCTTGTTCTAGTACAACACTACTAGAACAAGTCACTAAACATGGGCAACTCCCCATCACAAAAGTTACATCAACCACTAAATTTACAGCAATAATATAAATCTCCATATAGCTCCAACTCTTCTTGCGGATAAACGCTAATGTCTATATAGCTTCAATTCTTCTTATAGATGAACACTCAACATTGATGGTTGTTTCTTGCTACATTTTTCCTATGCTAGATCCATTCCCTAAATCTTTTTAATTGTGAGAAATTGTTGGATTTGCATATTTGAGTGGCTAAGTCTATATAATCCATGTTTTTGCAGATTTTTTCAAGATGTTGAATCCATTTATACATTCAAAAATAAAATTTTAAGAACACAAATTATGACTTCCCCCAGAATTGTTAGATTCATATGAAAAATGCCAAAACCTAGAACATTTAGACATCCTCATTCCAAAATGAAAAACAAAGCAATAACACTTTCAATTAAATTAAAATTGAAAAGATGTCATGTGACAAATGCCACACATCTCAAATACCATGCCTTTTCCTAAGGGTGCACTACTCCATAAAGCACGAGGCCTAATACCCCAGGTCATTCACGATATGTAAGAAAATAAAGACACGTTGACCTAGACACCATGGAAATTATATTGGTTAATTTTGACTTTGTGAAAAACTCTTTGTAATATGCATTTGTCTAATTAATGAAAAGAAAGGAGTTTGTTCAAGGTTTTATCGTTTTATGTAAAACGTTTATTATTAAATAGGATTTATTCTCATATATTTACTATTTCGAGTGAGTTGACGTTCAACAACGTTCCCGTTATTGAACGTCACCAAATGTTATAACATATAACATTTTCAAAACAGCAAAGCTTATGGGCTCACATCTTTTATGGGCTCATTAGCTGATCCTTTGCTCCCAACATTATATCGTCATTTTGGGACAGACCGATTTCCTTATTTAGTTTTAAATTTTTCCCCTCGAGAAGCTCTACATACTCTTCGGTAATGATAGCCAGGCACACATGTCGCCTTGCAACAAGGTTTTCGTTTATTGTTATTTCCTGAGCGATTAAAGTTAATTCTGTCAAAATTAACTCAGATCGATCCTTCTGTTGGACGAATGGAGGATACGAAATTTGTTTTGATCTCTATTGCTTCTCTTTGCTACGTTACATTTTCTCTTTTCTACGTTACGTTTTCTTCCTTATTGACATAACGCTTCCTCCTTTTCCGTCATTTCTCAATGCATCCAACTCAGGCCTGGAAATACTATATTTAAAATATCCAGTAGTTTATATGAATATACGACAAAGACTTACACGGCTAAGAAATAGCCACACTAAATCATATAAGATAGATATTATCTAAACTCCCTTTTTTCTGTTGTTAACATCTGGAAGAATTAAACGTTATATAACTGGACCATAAATGCCGAAGAATTTTAATTTTAAATGATAAGAAACACAAATGTTGATGATTCAATACCAATATAATTTAAAACCAATACAAATTACCTCTTTCACAAATATCACATACTTTGTTTATTTGGTGACCGGAAGAATTGGAAGTTAGAATTGACAAAATGAGAAACAAAGAGTACAGAATTGGAAAACAAGAATGAGCAGAGCCCAATAGCATCGAGTATATTCATTAAAGGGAGAATAGTTGAGCTAAATAGGCTCGAGAAAATCAAGAAGATCATGAAACAAACATATAGTTGGCCAGGACAGCTGAACTCAATAGTTACAAACATCAGAAATGATAATGCTCAAGTGTTGTCTCTTAAAATAAAAAAATGAATTATCCTAGTGGCTTCGTGAAAATGTTTCTGAGTTGATCTCATGAGTTACAAAATTGAAGTGCAATGTCACCATTATTGACTAGCTATTGTATGAAGTGAAAACTAGTGTCAATATTCTTGCTTTTAATGTGAAACACATGGTTTTTGGATAAAGCAATCCCTGAGGTGTTGTCACAAAGATAGGAGTTGGCGTATTTTCTGTATGTGACATATCATTCAATATTCTTCTCAGCCACTGAGGTAGCAACGAGATACTCTACCTCTGACAGAAGATATTAAGACTATGGGTTGCTTCTTTGATGCCCAAGAAATCAGGTTTGTTACCACGTGAAAAGCATGTCGTGAGGTTCTTTTCTAGTCATCTAGGATTCATGCAAAATCACTGTGTAACTAGAGAGATGATTATCATCAGACTCAGTGTACCATAAGCCAAAATTGAGAGTGCCTGCAACATATCTCAAAATCCTTTTCGCCATCTTCTACTAAGAATATTTGGGGGATTCCATGAACCTAGAAACAAAGCTGGTTGCATACATAATATCTGGAATAGTTGTTGTAATATACAACGAACTCCCTACCAAACTTTTGTATATGGTAGAATCCACTGTAGGGCCTTCATCTTGATTGATGAATTTTGTGCCTAGGGGTATAGGGGTTTCTGTTGGATTGCAATCTTCCATGCAGAATTGTTTGATGATGTTTTGTGCATACTTTTGTTGATAGACAAAAAATCTTTTGGTTGATTGGTCAACCTCAATCCCTAAAAAGTATTTGATTATGCCAAGATCTTTCATCTCAAACTCAGATTGCATGGCATGTTTAAAAATGGTTAACTCAATATTTCTAGTATATATCATGTCATCAACATATAAATATACAATCATAATTTTACCTTGTTGATCTATTTTGGTGTATAAGGTTGGCTCATTTTGGCTTCTTCTGAAACCAGTCTTGATAAGATAAGTGTCAATTATGTTGTACCAAGCTCTTGGAGCTTTCTTTAGGACAAAAAAGGATTTCTTCAACCGAGACACTTTGGTTGCCTGCTCTTTGACTTTAAATCTAGGTGGTTGATCCACATAGACCTCTTCTTCTAACACAACATTCAGGAAATATGACTTGACATCCATCTAGTATACTTTCCATTAGTGTTGAGATGCTATGGCTAAGAGAGTGCTTACAATGTCCAACCTGCTACTTGAGAAAAATTTTCACCATAATCAATACCTCGTTGTTGTGGGAATACTTTGGCAATAAGGCTTGCCTTATGTTTTTCAATCTTCCCTTTTCATTGAGTTTAGTTTTGTAAACCCACTTGACACCAATACTTTTCTTGTGTACAGATCAACAAGATCCCATGTCTTGTTCTTCTCAATGGAGTCAATCTCTTGGTTCATGGCTTGAACCTGATGTGGCTCTTTAGCTGCCTCTTTAAAATATGTAGGTTGACATGACATTAATGAAAAAATATTATGATGATCAATGTCATCCAACTACTGATGGATTTCTCTCAAACTTTGAGTTCTCTGATTTTGAAGTTCAGAGGATGAATTTCTGCTGGAAGTTGAGTTATCGTGAGAGCTTTCACCTTGTCCTTGTACCTTCAATCTTGGAATGGCAGGTGGAGGTATTTGTTGTCCTGATTTTTCTAAGTTTTCAGGAAGTGGCAGCAATGGATTTTGATTATCCATAGGATGATTTTCAGACTCACTCTAGAAATGATTTTCAATCAATTTTACATCTCTGTTGAGAATAATTTTCTTTGAGATTGGATTGTAGAGATTGGAGGCTTTTGATGTTTCACTGTAGCTAGTAAAGATGCATTTCTCACTTCTATCATCCAATTTCTTCCTTAATTCAAAAGGTATGTGAGTGTATGCTATGCATCCAAATGTCCTGAGATGAGCAACATTTATCTTTGTCCCACTCTAGGCTTCTTGAGGGACCTTCATATTGAGACTGGTGGTTGGAGATTTGTTCAGGAGATAAACTGAGCATATTGTTTCTTCAATCCAAAATGTATTTGACATACATTTCTCTTTGAGAAGGCTTCTTGCCATGTTCATTATTGTCTAATTTTTCCTTTTAGCCACTCCATTTTGTTATGGAGTATACCTGGCTATACTTTGCATGATGATGCCTTGTAATTTGCAGAAATTTGCAATTTTTTTGGAGTTGTATTCTCCTCCTCCATCTGACCTCAAAACTTGTACATACTTTCCACTCTATTTTTCATCTTCAGCTTTGAATTCTTTGAACTTTGCAAAAGTTTTAGACATGTGTCTAAGAAAATAGAGCCAAATTTTCCTGCTAAAGTCATCAATAAATGTTAGAAAATAAATGCTACCACCTATTGAATTTGTTTGTATTGGTCCACATAGGTTAGTGTGAACCAACTCTAAGTGTTGTTTGGATTGAGTGGAAGACTATGAAAAACTAGTTCTCTTATGTTTTCCGAGAATGCAAGACTCGCATGGGGAATTTTTCTCTTTGAAGAGAGGTAGACCTTTGACCATGGAGTGATTTTGTAGAAGACTTATAATCTAAAATGGTAGATTTCCAAATCTTGTATGCCAAACCATAGATTCATTGTGGGTGGATGCACTCTGCGCAAATGATTGGATCATATTTGCAGTTCTGAGGCTCACGAGGGTCAAGGGAAACATTCTATTCCTAGTCATGTGGATTTCAGAAATCAATTTTCTGTTGGGGGTTTTATAATATATCCTACATGATGTTCATTAAAAAAGTATCTTATATCCATGTTCAATTAACTGTCCTACACTTAATATATTATGTTTCATATATGTAACATGACAGACATTCTTTATGTATTTCTTTACATTTTGTTTAGTAAGAATAGGTACAGTTCATTTTCCTTGAACATTGACTAAATAATCATTTCCAATTGTAATATGAGATGAAATTTAAGAATCAATGCATCAGAGTAAATATTTGTTACATGTCATGTGATTGCTGCAACCACTATCCAACAACCAGAGATCTTTATTTTGTTCTTTAGTCTTGTGGCATCAGAGAAACATACCTTATGAGGTTTCTCCTTCATGATTTGAGACATGTTCTCTGCCTGAGAGCAGATTTGCTTGCTTCTTCCGACATTCAGATTCATAGTTCCCAAACTTTTTGCAGTAATAACATTGTATGTTTTATTTTTCATTTGATCTTCATCCTCTCCCTCTTTGAGGCTGCAAATTATGATTCTGGTTCTGTTGTCTATTACCTTCAATGGAGTGACAGTTACTTGGAATTATCCCTCTTCCTCGGTGACCTCTTCCTCTTCCTCTGCCTCTCCCTCTATTGAAGGAGAATTGAGTCTTGAAGGCATTGGAGATTGACTCATCTTGAAGGTGTAGTCTAGTCTCATGTGTCAATAGAGAGCCCATTAATTCATGTGTTGGAAATTTTGAAACATCCTTGGATTCAAGGATAGCTATAATAACCATTTCAAATTTATTTGGGATACTTTTGAGGAATTTCTCAACAATTCGTTGATCAGGGATGGCTTCACTAGTCATTATGATCTAGTTTACAATTCCCACGAATCTAGTCATAAACTGATCAACATTTTCAGACTCTGTCATTTTTAAAGTTTCAAAATTTTTCCTTAAGGTCTGTAGTTTAATTGTTTTGAGACTGACATTTCCTTGGTATCAGGTAAGATAGAATTGCAAAAGAAGAATGAGTAGAGCGCAATAGCATCAAGTATATTCATTAAAGGGCAAAGAGTTGAGCTAAATAGGCTCGATCAAATCAATAAGATCAAGAAACAAATGTACAACTGGCTAGGATGGAAATGTAGAGTCAGATATTGTTGAGGTTACATATATAGTTAACAAGAATAGCCAACAAGAAACTTTAACAAATCTATCGTATTATTAAAGGTTCACAAAAGAGATATTCATTGAAAATGTTAAAGAAGTGACAAATGTTAGAAGCACTCGAGATAGTTCCCTCAAGATGGTTATTAATAATAAATGTAATATACATAGATGGGAGGTTTCAAGCTGAGAGACATGACACAAATCTCATATA
The DNA here is from genome assembly GCA_010110895.2 of Picea sitchensis. Classification (NCBI taxonomy): domain Eukaryota; kingdom Viridiplantae; phylum Streptophyta; class Pinopsida; order Pinales; family Pinaceae; genus Picea; species Picea sitchensis. The sequence goes on from SNQJ01S0001236.1 coordinate 361,257, forward strand.
TATATTACTCATTATGAATATGGTGATTGAGTGCCTCTACCAAGGGGCGGAGTTGATCCTACTTCAGAAAATAACATCTTTTTAAAATTTACTTTAACATTCAAAATATTAACATCTTTTATATAATAATATTATTATTAAAAATGAATAAATTATTCTCGCTTACCTAGAACATTTGATGCAGGAGCATCACTCCACCTCAGCACGCGCTAGCTAATTAACATGGGTGGTGCACATTCAAGGAAGGAGAGGAGTCGTCCTCTCATTTTGCCTCGAGAATCTAGGGTGCGATCCAGGCATTAATTCAAGATAATCTCGAAGAGCCAAATCATTCTTTTGCACAAGCTGGAGATAAGGTCATCGTTAATAGGATCACGACATAAGGGATCTGCATTCGATTTGGAGCAGATTTCCATCATTGTAATCTGTCCATTAGATAGTTGCTTGAATGGTCATTTGACACCACTAGTTTATCTTGCGAGGGAAGCTCATTGAACCCCTCTTGTATAAATTGTTGTATTTTCTTCCAAGGGAGAGTTAGTTGGCTATAGGTTGTAGGGAGAAATATAGAGAGTCGAGACTCAGTTTCACCTCAGACTCCACCATTGTAATTTGACATTCAACCATTAATAGAAAATGACAGTTTTTCCTGTTTTACATTTTTGTTCAATGGATGTTGTGTTATGAATGTCATTTGCATGCATTTGAATTGTAGATGAATGTTATAAATCGTTTGCAGGGATAGAGACACAATTTTCTATCCAAGAGTGTGTTGGGTTAAGTCTGTTTCTCTAAGCTAAATTCAAGGAGTGCGTGACAGAGTAGGGAAACTCTGTGAGTCAATGCATGGAGTGTGTGTCTGAACTGAGTGGAGTCAGAAGAGAATACCGAGAGGACATGCCAGATTAATTTACAGACTCACAGAGAAATTTCAATGTGGTTAAGTACCTTGGAAAGACAGATTGTGTAGAGAGAAGCACAGTTCAGGGTTATTGAACACTCTGAAACACTCTTCTAGGAGGGCATCGAGTTAGTGTGAGAATGCATAGAAAAAAAATCGTTTGAGGTGTTGGAGAATCCTATAATTGTTGAACATTCTCGTGCAGGAAGGCTTTCCAAAAAGTGCACCGACAAAGGAAAGGAGATTCCTTAAACCTTTCCCTAAGTCTAAGGGGGGAAAGTTGTCGAAGAAATGAGCCAAGTGTAAGGAGTGTGCCTAAGGTCTTGTAAGTTGACCTTACAAGCTCGGGAAGAAGAGCGAGAAACTAGCAGAGGATCTGAGAAACTTGAAGGTTTTCAGGTCGAGCAAAGTTGCAGGAGAGTTGCACAGATTTCTACAAGGATTGCAAAAGGTATTTCGAGAATAGTCGAAGTCTCGAAAGGGGAATTGATGCTAAGTGTGCAAAGGAGTCAAGGGCTTGCCGAAGTCCCGAAGCTAAAGAAATCATCCATCGTCGAGGAGAATACATGTGTCAAATGATCGAGAAATTCAGGAATAGGAACTTCGGAAGGGTTGGCGAGAGAAAACAAAGATCTTTGTGAAGTCGCGAAGAGCGGTCTCATTCTGGACCATTGGATCCATAGGACACGTGGTAGAGAACCACGCAGTTTAGGAATGTCAAGGAGGGAATACTCGAGAGGAGGACTTGCGAAGTCCGAACTCGCGAAGAATAAATAAAAATAAGTTTTGTTAATATTATTTCTTTTGTAATTGTTCTTCTAAAATATTAGAGGATGTTAAAGTATTTTTTAAAATAAGAGAGACAATTTTGTTAATAAATGAAAAAAATATACACAATTACAATAGAAAATATCTTAATTTTGTAAGTAAAAATTGTATAGAATTTTGTAACTAAAAATATCCTACTTTTATAACTATATTTAATTCAAAGAAAAATTAAAAATCTTAAATAAAAAATTAAAAAAAAATTGATAATGAAATAAAAAGCAATCATGAAAACATCATGCAAAATGTGTGTCTCCTAAAATTCATTAATAAAATAAACTCACTGTCTCCTAAAATTCATTAATAAAATAAACTCACTTATTAAAATAAAGTATTTAAAATAAAAATTATAAACAAAATATATGAGTCGTAAACTAAACTTACTTTTTAAAATAAAATATTTGATTTTAAAATTATAAACAAAATATATAAATATGATAGAGTAACCACTTTTCAAAATAAAATATTTGATTTTAAAATTATAAACAAAATACATAAATATGACAGAGTAACCACTTTTCACTTGTAATTCTAACCTCACGTTAAGGAAACCAATTAATGATTGTGATTTTAAAATAAAGTATTTAATTTTAAAATTATAAACAAAACATGTAAATATAATCAATTATTATCTAAACAATTTCATCGTCTTTTCCTACCAGTATATAATCAATGAGTTTTTTCCTCGTCTTTCTCTACAATCTCCTCGTCTTTCTCTACCATTTCCTTTTCTCCTTGGTGAATCGAAAACGATATTCTGTATGCCATCATGACTGGAACAACGAAAGTCCTTCAACTGGAATGGAAATTGAGTTACTTTCTCAACGCATCCAACTCAGGCCTGCAAAGACTGTATTTAAAAGATCCAGTAGTTTATATGATCAAAGCCATACGGGGCTAACAAATAAAGGCAATAAAACATAAAAGCAATAAAATAGAGACAATTACCTAGGTATTCACATTATGCACTCCATCGCAGCTGTTAGTTGTTGTGCATGTGTGCCTCTTACATGCCGAAGAATTGAACCTGAAATATTTATTGTTGTGCTGGTTTTGAATCTCGAATTCCATAGAATCAAATTACAATTTTGAATGCTAAGAAACATTAGCTTCTAATTTTTTCAAAAGAAAGTCAGATGTTTGTAGTACGCAGTCGTAACTGTAAAACAACTGAGAATAAAAAATACCGATCACTCAATATGACTAGAATTGGTAATAATATAAATTACCTCCAATATGAAAATCAAGCTTCACAACTACCGCATCATTTATTCAACTGAGAAGAAGAACTCGAAGTGAGAATATCCAACATGAAAATTTAACAAATCTATTATTACAAGTTCACAGAAAAGTAATTCATTGATAATCCAAAGTAGTGAGAAATGTTAGCAGCACTGAAGATGGGCCCTTCAAGATCGTTATTAGAAATAATAATAATAACGTTCGATATATATACATAGGAACAGTAGGTTTCGTGCGCAGAGAGATGACACAGCCCTCTTACATCTCTTACTGATTCATATGAAACTGAGTGAGTAAAGAGGATAAATAAGGACTGTGTCATCTCGTCTGCGGGCGAAACACAGCAAGCCCTCCTCTTCTTCCCGATGATCTGATCTACCCTTCCTCTCTCTGTATGTACTGCTTCTACACAAATAGTTATATAAGCATAAATTCACATGGGAACACAAAGATAGATTACCATATTTATAAGGAAAAAACGCTATCTTGGTCCCAATCCTTGCGGACTTCAATCGAATCTCTATCTTGATAATATCAACATTTAATTGAATGGATGGGAGACTTCCGATTATGTGGAGAGGCAGAACCATGACTAATCTTGTAGCAATTAGCTTTGACAGGTCTAAGCTTCTTTCGTAACATAATTATTCTTGATTTACTTTATCCATGACTTGACTTCACGTAGCAAATTACGACTGGTCAATAAAAGGAGACGCCCCAAAAGGTTTTATTTAAGATGAAAGGTTGCTTCTCCCAAGTCGGTGTAGGATCAAATAAAGCAGGCCGGCATTACGAGATAAGACCGACGTCACATAACCTTAGATCACAAAGAACCTTTTAGTTGAGAACACATGACCAGGGTGAAATCCTTTTTAGTTGAGAACACAAGAACACGGTGAGATCCGTAATCTAACCAATGGCTGGTTGCACTTTGTTGTTTCAAGTGAGCATATTCCTGGCTTCACTTGTACAAGTGAGACCAAGCTGCTCCATAATCACTTTGGACATGATGTTGGGGCAGGAACCACCATCAATTAAGCTACTTTCTCCATGATTCTCATAGAAACATAGGAGGGAGGATACCTAGGCCCAGCTCGGGTAGTGCCTACCACATTTACCTCCTTTTCAGAATGTTGATCCTCAAAATCAGCAGCATTAGTGTGATGGCATCTAATTATTGAGCAGACAAACATTTTCTAAATCAGTAGCATTCTTGTGATGGCATCTAATTATTGAGCAGACAAACATCTCCTTACGATCGATTAAAAAAATGAATAGTAAAAACGTTTCTTAGTATTTTTTTAATAAAGGAAGACGAATGAATCTTTACAAGCATGCAGAAAAGAGTACAAACAAGATGAAGGAGGAATCTCTAAAATGCTGCAAAAAAGTGGTAAAAAACGAATTAGAGAAGTGTTTACAAGATTACACTAAGTGTTATAAGAGTTTAAATATAAATACTGCGTTGGTTAAAGTTCTTTCTTTTGGTTTTTTTTTGGTTAGAATTTGGTCATTTAAATTTGGACAAAATCATCATTTTCTGTTGTTTAAATTGCATTTTTGAATGTATAAATAGATTTAGCTTGATTAAAAATTCTTGAAACACTTCCATTATACAAACTTAGCCACTCAAATTTGTAGATCTAACCATTCATCTCAAAATTTCAACCAAAATCAAACCAAAAGTTACAAAAAAAAAAACCTTTAAAAAAAAAAAAAAATTTAAACTACTATAAATACTATGACGTAAAAAAAAAATCCAAACAAGTGTTTTAGAGTTTCAATACCACCCTTTTAAAGAGAAATGGTGATAAGAGTGGAGTATCTCATATGTGAATAGTAAAAACGTTTGTTACGATCGATTAAAAAAATGAATAGTAAAAACGTTTCTTAGTATCTTCTTAATAAACGAAGACGAATGAATCTTTAGAAGCAGAAAAGAGTACAAACAAGATGGACGAGGAATCTGTAAACGGCCGCACAAAAGTGTTAAAAAACGAATTGGAGAAGGGTGTACAAGCTTACACTAAGTGTTATAAGCGTTTAAATGTAAATACTATCACGTTAAAGAGATTCAAGCAAGTTTTCGAGAGTTTCAATTCCACCCTCTTAAAAAGAAGTGTCAATAAGAGTTGAGTATCTCAGATCTCAATAGTTTAATAAAGTATGAGTAAAATTATAAACAAAATTATGATATAATATTTTTTCTTAATTTTAATTTGTTTTTTAAGATTAAATATTTAAGAATTTATGAAGAAAAGAAAATATACTTTAAAGATAAGAATAAATAAAGGATATACTTTATCTTAAAATATAAAATATAAATATATCAGATGTATTGTGCATTTATGGTAATATGTGATTGGATGAGGAAAACTAAAAATTAATATTGTGAAGTGGGAGTTTATAGGGAAATGACAAAATTCTATTAATATCATAGTAAATTTATTTTGGGGTCATACCAATGCTTTCATAAACCCATAGAAACATTTTGAGATGTGGATCCAACACTTCATAGTGTGACTTTCAACTTCAAATCATAAGAGGTTGTGATGGGAAAGTATAAACATAAGATTTTTATGTAATTTAAAGATAAGATTTTTCTAGTACAAATATTGGAGTCATTTAATTTTTAAAAACCATCTAAAACACATGGAAGTGGTTATGCTATTAGAGAAGTCTTGATGGTAGGATGTAGGTCAATATGTTATAATTCTAGGTTTTTTCATGCACTAGTTTTTCACTACCTCACACATGATAATGAGATACCTATCTTGGTGAAATATATTAATAACTCAAAAAAATATCTATTTAGAAAGGACACTTTACCAAAATTGAGAATTGGTATTTGAAATTCTTATAGGCCCATGATTTAATAATAAAAACACTATAAATAAATAAAATATTTGTATCTTTTTTATCTCATTAAATTTGAGAAACAAAGGGAAACACTGACAAGAGACAAGACCAATACACAAAAAATATTATCTTTTAAAGTACACGGTTATAGATATGGATGCATTCAACATTAATTTTAAAAAGATGAAAACAAAGAAAATGAGAATTTTAAGGGCACATTTATAACATTGTAAGGTGAAGATCTTGAAGAAAAAGGTGAGAACATAAATAAATATCACACACAATATGGGTCACTTAACAAATTGGATAAATTGTGTGTTCTGTGTTCCTAAAGGAGAGCACCTTGAATGTTTCAAATCATTTTAGTGTTGGATAAATAGTATCCAACTTGCAAAGGTTATAGAAAAAGTGAACAAAAATGTAACAAGTATTGCATGGCAGCGTAGTCCTTGCTGGGTTGAATTGGGAATAAATGCACAGGGATGGGGAAAAAGTAGCAGAGTAAAATGGAAACTACAACGAAGATGTGGAAAAAAACATGAAGCATAGGTGGTACCATGTAGTAAATGACATGTGGCCTCTAGAGTCCCATTTATTTGTTGAAACTATACAATCCATTTTGCTATGTTCAAAATTTATGTTCTTTCCTAGACCATCCGGCATGTATGTATCTATATGTTCCAGGACAAAAAAAATTATATTCAAATTAAATAAACACAATTTATTAATATTCAAGATAGTTGAAGATAAAAATTTATGAGCACATACATATAAAAGGAGATAAAAAGTAGTTTTATTTGAAATATATCAAAACATAATATTGTTTGTTACATATTCCTTGAAATTTAAATGGGTTTTTCATATAGACTTGGATTGGGGCTCCCGCGAACCATAAGAGAAATGTGTAAAAGAAATAGGACCATGGAAAGAAGAAGTGGGTGACGATAGAGTCTAATACCTGAAAAAAGGAAATTGAAAGGTATCGGTCTTGGGCTAGACATTTCTATTTAAAAAGGTGGAATAACTGGATTGATAAAGAAAGAAGGATGTGATCAGTATACACAAGAAAGACAAGAATGAAAGAAGGATTGATCACAATTTCCTAATGCTTAGAAAGACAAGAAACAAGACAGAATGAACCAACGGAAGAAGGGATATCAACCATCCCCTTTCCAGAATGAAACAAAGAGTTTTCCAAGGAAAGAATTTCAGAACACCCAAGGATGTGGTAAACCAATTAATCTAGAAACGAAGAAGTTTGGGGACATCCCCAGAGAACCGTTGAAATGATGGGAATGTGGAGAACCTCACTTAAGAAAGAACTGTCCACAATTAACCTCTGCAACCAGGACCATGGTTCACAACCTATAGGAAGCCTCTATGGTGGGAGATGTGGGAAGAAGTTTACATCAGATCAATGTAGCCATGGATGGCTGACAAGATGATCACCAGTCCACCGTAATGGAAGTTCAAGGTAAAGTTAATAATACTCGTGTTTCTGTTTTAATTGATCCAGGATCTACCTTGAATCCTATTTCTCCTCGTGGAGTGGAGTCAAATAAACTTAAGAAAACAAGACATACAAAATATTGGCTAGTACAATCGGCAACATGAACAAAAAGAAAATTATCTGATTTTATTTCCGACTGTGAGTTCAGTTTAGGTGGTCAAAACACTAAGATAATTCTGAATATTCTACCGTTAGGGTCTTATGATATAATTATTAGAATGGAATGGTTAGAAAGGCATAAAGCAATTTTAGATTGTTATGAAAAATCACTCAAGTATAAAAACGAAAACGACACAGTTAGGACAGTTCAAGGCATACAAAAATCATTCTCAGTTAGGAAGATTTTAGCAATGCAATTTAAGAAGTGCATGGGAAAAGGTTGTCACATTTACGCTATCCAAGTAACAAATCTGTTGGAAGAATAAAATAAACCTGGCTTAGAGGATTTTGTCGTCTTGCATGATTTTAGAGATGTGTTTGTTGATGAGATACATGAATTTCCCCCAAGGAGAGAGATAGAATTTTCTATCGATCTACTACCTGGTTCATCTCCTATATCTAAGGCGCCCTACTGAATGAGTTTACTCGAATTAACATAATTAAAGATTCAACTACAAGAACTCTTGGAAAATGAATACATCCGGCCAAGTGTCTCACCATGGGGAGAACCATCCTTTTTATTAAAAAGAAAGAAAAAAATATAAGATTATGCATTGACTACAAACAATTAAACAAAATGACAGTTAAGAACAAATACCCCTTACCAAGGATCAATGATCTGTTCGATCAAGTACTTGGGGTAAAGATTTTTTCTAAATTGGATTTAAGATATCATTATAACCTGGTTAGAATGAAAGATGAGGACATAAGTAAAACGACATTCAGAACGAGATATGGCCATTACAAATTTGTTGTTATAACATTTGGTCTCACTAACGTGCCAACAACATTTATGTGTTTAATGAACAACATTTTCAGTCAGTACTTGGATAAGTTTGTTTTAGTATTTATTGACGATATCCTAGTGTATTCTAAAATAGAAGAAGAACATAAGGAACACCTAAGGATAATACTTCAAACTTTAAGAAAACACAAACTGTATGCTAAATTCGACAAGTGTGATTTTTATCAAAAGAAAATACAGTACCTAGGACATGTAATATCTGAAGAAGGTATTGCAGTCGATCTAGAGAAAATAAGAGACATCATGGAATGACTGATTCCTAAGGACATAGCAGACATCCGGTCATTCATTGGAATCATCGGATATTACCATAGATTTATAGAGGGATTATCCAAGATTGCATACCCTATCACATATTTACAAAAGACAAGAACCAAGTTTATTTGGTCACAGAAATGTCAGGACAGTTTTAATAAGTTAAAGGACTTGCTAACAAACACACCCATTTTAAGGGTAGCAAACCCAGATAAAGACTTTACATTCTGTTTAGATGCGATAAAGAAGGGTTGGGAGGTGTCCTAACTCAAGAAGGGCACATTATTTGCTATGAGTCCCGAAAAACAAAAGAGCACGAAAGAAACTACATCACTCATGACTTAGAGTTAGTAGTTGTCATCCATGCTTTAAAGATGTGGCGACACTATATAATGGGCAAAAAATTTATGTTGTTGACTCATAACAGTGGTGTGAAATTTTTGTTTAGTCAACCAAACCTTAATGCAAGGAAAGCAAGATGGCTGGCCTTCTTGAGAGAATTCGACTTCGAGGTAAGACATATTAAAGGTATGGAAAACAAGGTGGTTGATGATTTAAGTAGAATAATTCATGGGTTGTTTGACATAAACAATAGCAGGGTTGAAAGCGATCTTGAGCAAAGAATAAAGGCTGCAAGTAATAATGATGAAAATTACATTAAAACAGTGGAATATTTATGAAATAATGCAGAAAATTTAGACATAACAAATCTAAGTTTAGACAGAAAAAGTCTGCTAAGGTTCAAAAATAGATTATACATACCAAATTCTGTTGAACTATAGTTAACAATTTTGGACGAAGTACACAAGAAACCATATTCTGGTCATATGGGATACCAGAAAATGGTAACAACACTAAGGAACTTATTTTATTGGCATAATATTAAGGGAGAAATAGTAGAATACTTATCTATGTGCCAATATTGTTAGCAGGTAAAATTTGAACACCACCATCCAGCTGCTCTGTTGCAGCGTCTACCTATGCCAAAATGGAAATGGGAGACTATATCACTGGATTTTATCACAGGTTTTCCTAGAACTCAAAAACATAATGATTCAATCATGGTAGTAATTGATAAGCTTATTAAGTTTGCACACTTTATTCATCTAAAGTCTACTTTTAAATCTATTAACATCACTGAAATATTCATGAAATAAATTTTTAGACTACATGGTATTCCTAAAATGGTGATTTCGGATAGAGACGTATAATTCACATCTACATTTTTGAAATAATTGTTTGTAGGGTTAAATACTAACTTGAATTTCAACATAAGCTACCCTCCACAAACGGATGGGCATACTGAATGAACAAACCAAATCGTGGAAGAGATGCTATGAATGTATGTAAGGATGAAACCAAGTAAGTGTGAAGACTACCTGCACTTGGTGGAATTTGTGTCCACCAATGGTTACCAGAAATCGGCTAACATGGGCCCCTTAGAAGTACTGTACGACAGAAAGTGTACGACTCTGATTAGCTTGGATAACCCAATTGACAGACTCATGGTAGGACCAGAAATGCTCCATGAAATGGAAAATATGGTAAGAAAACTACGATAGAATATAAAAGAAGCACAGGAAAGACATAAAAGTTATGCATATGTTAAAAGAAGACCCCAAGAATTCCAAGTTGGAGATCACATTTATTTAAAAGTCAAATCCAGAAGAAGTTCACTAAAGCTAGGAAATTTTTCCAAGTTGGCACCAAGGTTTTGTGGCCCTTTCGCGATCTTAGCTCGAATTGGACCCATGGCATATCAACTTGCACTTCCAGCAAATATGAAAATTCATAATGTATTTCATCTTTATTTGTTAAAAAATTATGTTCATGATCCTACTCACATGATCGATTGGAACATGGTGTAGGTGGAACTAAAAGGCGAGTTCCAAGCGGAACCTAATGCATTCTGGACATGAGAGAAATAACATTACGGAACAAAGCCTTTGCCCAGGTAAAAGTGCAATGGAAGCACTTTAGCCCTGAGGAGGCCACTTGGGAATTGGAGGGAGAATTGCAGAAATATCATCCAAACATGTTCCAACAAAGGAACGAACATTGAGAACAGTGTTGCAATGAAGGGCGAAAGGATGTAATATCCCTAAAAATAAATTATTATTAAGTCTAAAAATACCTAGGCATTTATTTTTGTTTTTGGTAAATTCGAAATTGGAAAATTATTGCCATTTATGGAAATTACGAATTTCAAATTTAGTTAATTATAATTTATTATTATGACTGTTGGGAAAATATTTGATTTTCCCCAAACAACTCTTTAACTATGACACTTGTAAGAAACAAATATTTTTATATTTATTGCTGAGAGACAAATGGAGCAACCAGGTTAAAATGAGCTAGCCATGACGCCATGAGTGGGGAACATGTCGGAACTACCTCAGGGATTAATGTTACAAATGGAAAATCAGGAATTTGGCCATTAGCAGCCCTTGAAAATCAGGTATTTGTAAATCTGCAAAAATTCCCAAGGGGAAAAGACCTAGGCACAAATTCTCTTGGCATATATAGCATATGGGAGGAGGCAGGATGTTGCATAGTATGTTGGGGAAAAGAGGAATATCACTTGCTATTATGAAAAATAATTTCTGAGTGTGAGGCAAGGAGAAATTTTCTGATTCTTAAATAGGACGATAGCTAAGGAGGAGTTTTGGAGTTCTCCCTCATGGATTCATGGTCAGGCTACGGGGTGAATAGAGCAAGTAGATTGGTGTTTTTGTTCTATGGTTGCGAGGAACCTGGTTGTTCCATTTGTTATCCATCAACTTGTTCAGATATGTCCATCTATCCCCTCCCTGGTTGAATGTTCTTTGATTAGATAGCTAATAGAATGCACTTAATTGATTTATGTATGAATATAATGCACCTAGTTAATTTTTGGATGAATATTTTGTTGATTAAATTATAGGTGGAATGAAATAAATTATAGTATAACTCTTATAGTTTTATTATACTCATTGAATAGACATTCATTGTGTGTTAGTTTTTGATGGGACTGTTTTATGTAAATATATTGGAAGATGCATCTAAGCTAGATGGGGTCAGTATTGTGTTGATTCTAACATTTCAGGCATGTGATTATGTGCATATAAGTAATCAACTTAAATAATATTTTCGATTGAAGAATGCTAAATGAAATTCTGGAACTGGACTTGAAGTCTTAGATAGATGTATATATATATATATTGTTGTAGGATAAATACGTAGGGTTGTATTAAACAATTATGAATATCAGACTGTGAAAATGTCAAAATAAGACTTGGGATGATTATATATAATAATAAATAGCTATATATATATATATATATATATATAACTTCATGTACATAATTTCAGATCCACTTAAACTCCTAATTTATTCATACAACAAGATGCCAATGATATAAAGGAAAATGTACAGTTCATTTATTCCACAGTAAACCATAATATAAGTTTTATTTTAAACTTATACAATCCATAGTGCAAAGACTTCTCACATTTAACAACAGTATTCCTATGTTCGAGGGGACATCGTTACATTCTATTAACAAGAAAAATATAAGATCTATATATCAACATGATGGAAGAAAATAGTTACACTCGTGTTTCATTACAATACTGTAGTAGTAAACGTATTGTAACTCAAATACCTAAAACTTATTACATATCCCAGAGACAGACCAATACTCAAATGTGTCTTCAACTCTACGTAATACTGTGATTATAACTCTAAATGGTGGAACCTTATTCAATTGGGGTTCCCCTTCGTCTTTTTTTAAAGACCGAATATATGAATAATTGTTTGTTTATAAAAGTCTGTTATAAGAAATTTTTTCCACAATAAAAGAATTCTAGTGCAGAACCGTATCCTTACAATAGAACCTAGAGTTAAAGTTCATTTTTTTTAAAACGCTATAGATTGGAACCCGATTACCTTTCGTGCTAGGCGTTGCTATGGAAATCTAGAGAATTCAAATGTTAACAATCCTACAAGGGAACCAAAAATGTTAATTAGTATTAAGATTTGAAGTAAACAAAATTCAAGTGCCGAACATAGAATAATTACCAAGATAAATTATGTACCAAAGAGATATTACAGAGGTAAGTTATAACTTCACTCGGCTTGTGTTTTCGGCCTATGTTCCTTCTACATCATCGAATGAAACATCCACAGAACAGAGGGGAATAAGTGGACCAAGGATGTTCTGGTGGGTACCCTTGTAGCAAACAGGGGTCCCATCATTAGATCACAATAATCAATCCTTAAACCATAAATATCATAAGGAAACAAAAGAAACATTTTAAAACCAGAATTATCAAGGATGCACGGAATAAAAACATGCTCCATAAAAATTATATGAATTCGGATCGCTAATGATGCCACTTGATTTTACCCTTATAACTGAAAGAAATTGTAGGCTACAGGTTGAAGATAAAAAGGATAACGAGATTCAATAGGGTTCGGGGTACCTAAAATATCTATTTGTTTTTCTTTCTTACAAATGAGGTGAATTTAGATATATTAACTACCAGATTCCCGAATGAACTGTATGGTTAAATCTTCTAGAAATTTATTAAAGCTCTGGAATAATAATATTGCACAGTGGAAAATATTCACTATATGTTTAGGTGCAGACAGGCATGACTAGGGTAATAGAGTAAATTAAGTTTGAACCCAAAACCTTGTACAACGTGAATGCTCGCCTCAAACTAAAAGGATGTATTGCGGCTTTCAAACCAAGAATGCCATATTTCCTACGGTGAGTCAAGGAGCCGATAACATAAGGACTTAACATGACCCAAAAAATGTAAATAAAGGAAAATCCAACCTTATCCACATAGAACACAGTAGAGAAATAACCAGTGTAAAGAGTGAGTTTAGAGCCACGAGGATCAGATCTTGGCCTTGAAGAAGAACCCTCATGAAAGTAATTACGGGTCATGATAGACCACTTAGAATACCGTTACTCTACATGATTATTCTCTATTGAAACTCTTAGGGTCACTAAAGTGTATCTACCATTGGATGTGCAATGATGGGTATGTCACGAGTAACTCCTTTGTAGAAAGGAAAACAAATATCCAGGCTACATATAAGAGAAAAGACTGAGGGTAATTATTTATTAAAAGAACCCGAACACAATCGAGACTACCCTCTAATATGATAACATAAAACCATTGTGTAAAAGACATTACAAAATAACGACTGCTAGAGAACGAATGACCCCCTAACAAAAGAGTTAATACCACTACCAACACCATTGCGACTCTTATGTATCTAACCAGAGTTCAAAAGGAAATATTTATGTGAGTCAATATTAACGAGAAAGGATGTTCTCAACCAAGAACAGAAAGAAAAGAAAATACCATTACAAAGATGATTCAAATGAAACTAACTCTCGGATAGGTTGCAATGGTCCAAGCAATAGGTTCTGAAGATCTTACCCAATGAAAGAGGGACTAGACAAACACATCACACTTCCTTGATTGAACGGAATAGGTAACCTCCTCGTCATCGGGGTTATGCATAGAGAAAGTTGCAGACATTAACGTAGAGAAATTTCTCTGAAAAATCATATAGAGCCTAGGTAAGTTTCAAACAATAGTGGTAGGAAACCCCGCCAAATATATCAATGGTGTTAATGACAGGTTTTACCTCGGCCATGTGATTAGAGTGAGGTGGTGGGATTACAATGGGTATAGTGGAAGAATGATGATCCCAAGAGAGTACGTTACAGATTTCCATAAATATCTTAGGAAGGCTATAATTAAACCATGACAATTGTATCTTTGCCTACCTCGCATCAAATGTATGGAGAATACAATGTCAGTTTGTTAGGCTTAAATTTTAGTCTTTGTTTTTAGTTTAGTTAGGGTTTTACTCAAACTGCCGAATCCGTTAACCAATTTTTGGCAGGGTTAATTAAAATGGGAAGGTTAAACGACAAGAAAATGAGCAGTCGCACCAACTGTTAATTACAACCCTTACAAAGCTTTAACACTTACATTTTGGTGTCGCGATACTATTAACTCGGTTAATGAAAAAGATTTCACATATGATCTATAGTTTAGTCAATACATTTGGCCTAGGGTAATTGTATGAATATTTGTGTTATCATGGTATGCCCTATGTTTTGCGCATTCAATATGAAAATTCTATGGTGAATACATAAATGTCTTTGTTTAAGGAACTAAGCTACATTCAACCTTCCTTTGAGAATAGGGTTGAGATAGAGTCTTCCTTTTACATTTATAGTAGGAAATGGTATGTGTAAATGGTGGAAGATAAAAGAAGTAATAAAATCACTCTATTATTATTGTTAATATATGTCTATTATTAAAGTTAATAAATGTTTGAAAGGTATTCGAAGCTTTTGAATAATTCTAATGACCATAGTTCATTTTTTTTTTTAATTGGAAAACTTGGGGCACATTACATATGGTATAAAAGTGAGGTTACAACACTTGGACCTTAAACACGGCCAAAAGTATTTTCTTAGCACATATTTTTTGTTTTATAAAAAAACTAACAAAACAATTACTATTACAAACAGAAAAACTTTATTTCTATTATGATCATGGAAACACAGGATGAAGCTGAGATCAGACTCAAGGAGAATCATGAGCAAAGACCCCCTGGAAAGAAGAGAAAGAACAATGATGAAAGTTCACCTACCAAGGTTCTAGAAACTATGAGAAATCTCATTATGGAACTGCAAGTCTTCAAAGAAGACAATGAGAAACTGAAAAAGGCGCAACAAGAACAATAGGAAATAAATGAAGTACTATTGCGTAGCATAGTAAGAAATAATATATCGAAGGAAAATAATGAGGAAGAAGAGGTCAGTAAAAGGGCCTCCAAAAATTCTGGTCGTGAAGGAGAAAAAAGGGATAGCTCTTTCGAAGGTACACCATCAACAAAATACAAAAAAACCACAGGAAGAAAAAGGAAATAGGTGGACCATCTTGAGGGAGAGTTTAAGAAAATCAAACCATGCAAATTTGACCAATAATCCAAGATAGGAGATGTAACGTCCCCGACCATCCATGCCGGTCCACGCTATGCCATAGAACTCTTTCATTCTCTCTGTGGAACATACTGTAACATACACAGTATCCAACTGAGCTATGCCACATAAATTTTTTGAACTGCATGCAATTAAAATATATACACATAGAACTCTTGAGGAAACATATATATAAAACGTAAACAACCAAATACATCTGTCAATGCATGGATTTACAATTAAATAATGGTAAACATATACATCCATCATATACAAGAAATACCCATAAAAATAAACACGTAAATAGCAATGCAACATGTAAATTTATCACACAATTGGCACCTATATTGGTAATAATTTCACCAACTACGTGTAGACCTTCCACGAACCTCCCAAACATAGACCACACTGTTCATCACTCTCAACAGTGATTCACCCCTGAGCTCGGACTAAACTCCACCTGGGTAAAGGGATTCCTAACTAGGCTAAAGGCACATAGACAATAGGAAAGACTCTGTCACAGGTGCCAACTCAAACTAACAACCTACAGTCCCTCATTCCACACATGATTTTCCCACCCAGGAAGTGTTCCCCTTCTCTACTCAACAGTCCTTCGGCTGCCCCACTTCCTTTTCGAGCTTCAACAATAGGTCGAAAAGGAAGTCTCAGAGAAATGTAGCTACAGTTTAGCACCTTCAGGAAATCAATTCCCAATAATTATCTCACCCAGATAATTTCGCATGGGCCTGGCAACATGTCTCTTCAATAACTCACGGGCCTGACAACCCGCTTATTCATTCCAGCTCCAAAGCTAACCTGATACACCAACACAAAATGGCTATGGATACAAGTTCAGGCACAATCATGAAGATACGAAATATAGTTCAATGGGTGTGTGAATGCTCATGGATGATTGACTTGATGACTGAATGATGGAAGGAATGATGGGAAGAATCATGGAAAATATGGGAAAATGAACTAAGTACGAACAATATGTATGCATGTCCCCAACTTGACACTTGTCGTGTTGGGAGCTACTTTGGCCTACTTGTCCCCAACTTTAGAACTTAGGATAAAATAATTATCCATACTTTATGATTTAAGAAATATTAATATAATATTCCTCTTTCACTTAAGCTCCCTAGCTTATCCCGTTTCCTTAAATTTTAGCCCCTCCCTTTCCCTAACTAGTGGAGTTTGGTCCTCCATCTCTTTTATTGTGATCTGTCTATGTGGAGCGATGTATTTTATATTAATTATGAGACATATACAAAAATAGGCGTAGTGGACTTTAATATCTAGGCTCTCTGACCTAATCAAAACATAATCATCCTAGCTTATAATAACTAGTTCATCAACCTATAAAATGTAGCATATACACAAAAACCTACCTAGCCTCAAAATCACGTGCACTTATATTGCTCTGCGCGGTATCCTAGAATGTGCAAACTTCCTCATTTTACTGCACAGTACATGCACGCACTATGCCATGAAATATGCATACAAACAATTATATCAAGCAACTCAATAACTTAACTACATTTTCATTTACATTACAATTGGGTTCGGCCTAGGGATATTACAATACCCTCCCCTTATTTATGCACTGTCCTCAGTGCATCATGTACCCATATACAACAAAATTTCAAAAATCCTCAAAAATATGCGTGTATTATGCTCGCATTCCATCCTCATTCTCCCAAGTAGCATCCTTAGGACCGTACTAGGTCCATTGGACCTTTACAAGCCCTATGGCTTGATTCCGAAGCTATTTGATTTTTCGGTCCAAAATGTGTACTGGATGCACTTGAAAAGTGCCTTCTTTCTCCACCTGAATCACATTCCAATCAATAACATGATTAGCATCAAGTATATATTTCTTGAGTAATGATACATGGAATACATTATGAACAGACATAGATGCAGGTAATGCCATCATATAAGCTATTGGACCAATCCTCTCTAGGATTTCAAATGGCCCACAATAGCGAGCTTCCAACTTTGAACAATTTCCCAACTTCAGGGAACTTCTATTGGTCGTCACTTTCAATAATACATCATCACCCACTTTGAATTCCCTGTGATTTCTACCCTTGTTTGCATATCTTTTATGCCAGTCCCGAGCATCCTTTAAATTTTGTTTTATTTTAACCATATTCTTATCCATCTCCCTGAGCACATCTGTCCCAACCACTACTCTATCTACTGGGTTATCCCAGCTTACTGGTGTGTTCCACTTTCTGCCATAAATTGCCTCAAATGGGCTCATATTTAGAGATGCTTGGTACCCATTGTTATAAGCAAAATCTACCAAGTGTAGGTAGTCTTCCCATTTTTATGGTTTATCCATCACATACATCCTTAACATATGCTCAATCACTTGATTCACCCTCTATGTTTGTCCATCTGTTTCTGGATGATAAGTTTTACTAAAATTCAAATTTGTTCCAAATCCATTAAATAATCCCTTCCAAAATTTTGAGGTAAATTTTGGATCTCTATGAGGCATAATTGTTTTGGGTATGCCATGTAATATAGCAATTTATTTCATATAAACATAAAAAATGTTCATTTCCTTGTGAGTGAGCTTAAATAGAACAAAATGGGTAGCTTTAGTAATCTTATCCACCACTACCATGATAGAATCATGTTGCTTATTTGTTCTGGGCAGTTTGGCGATGAAATCCATTGTTACAACTTCCCATTTCCACTCAAGAATGGGTAACGGCTGTAGAAAACCAGTTGGGTGTCTATGCTCAGCCTTTACCTTTTGACATTCCAAACATCTACAAATAAAATCAACAACCTCTTTCTTCATGCCTGGCCAATAATATTGGCTCTTGACAACTACAATAGTTTTCTCATATCCTGGGTGCCCAACATAAGGCACACTATGCATTTCTCTCAATATCTGGTTTTTCAATTCCTGGGAATCTGGTACATAAATTCTACCCATGTACATGAAAAATTCATCATTATCTAGCTTGTATTCCTCAATTTTCTACTGCAAAATACCTTGTTGTAGTTTTGCCACTAATTCCTTGTATTGCAAATTTGATTTGGAAGCCTATATAATTCTTCCTTTCAACTCTGATTGGTACATGCTAATGGTTGTAGCATGAAATTCATGCACTCTTGTTCTAATTGCATCAACCACTTTGTTCTCTTTCCCCTTGATATTCTTTATATCAAAGTCATATTCACTTAGAAATTCTAACCCTCTGCTTTGCCTAGCATTTAGAGTTGGCTGATCAAGTAAATATTTCAGACCATTATGGTCTATTCTTAGATCAAAAAAATTTCCTATGAGGTAATGTCTCCATTTCCTCAAGGCATGGACTATGGCTGCCAATTCCAAATCATGAGTGGCATAGTGTATTTCATGTTCCTTTAACTTCCTTGACTCATAACATATGACAAACCCATTTTGACTGAGGACTCCAACAAGTCCCTCTTTACATGCATTTATGCATACATTGAAGTTTTCATTTGCGTCTGCAATCCTTAGTATTGGAGAAATTGTTAAGAATTGCTTCAAGTGTTGGAAACTCCTTTCACAATCCAATGTCCACTGAAACTTCACACCCTTCTTTTGTAAGGAAGTGATTGGGTGTGAAATCTTTGAAAATCCTTCAATAAATATTTTATAGTAGCCTACAAGTCCCATGAATGATCTGACCTCTGTCACATTCTTTGGCACTGAACATTCTCTAATGGCTTCTATCTTCTCAGGATCCACTTCTATCCCATCCTTTGAAAAGATATGTCCCAAATAATGAATTTGCTTCTAATAAAATTAGCACTTTATCAATTTTCCATACAACTGATGATCCGTTAATACTTGGGAAACCATCCTCAAATTATGTTCATGCTCTTACTCTGAATTTTAATATATAAGAATGTCATCCAAAAAAACAATGACAAACTTGTCTAAATATTCTCGGAAAACACCATTCATTAATCACATGAAAACAACTGGTGCATTTGACAACCCAAATGGAACCACTGTGAACTCATAATTCCCATACCTTGTCCTGAAGGTGGTCATGTTGATATATTCCTCTTTAATCCTTACCTTATGGTATCCTGACCTAAGATGTATCTTTGCAAATATCTTGGCATCCTTCAATTGATCAAAAAGATCACCAATCCTTGGCAGAGGATACTTTTTCTTAACAATCACTTTATTCAACTGTCTAAAATCAATGCACAATCTTAATGTCCCATATTTCTTCTTGACGAACAAGACTGGGGCACCCCAAGGTGACACATGTTGGCGTATATACCCCTTCTTCAAAAGTTATTCAAGCTTCATTTGCAACTCCTTCAGCTCTTGTGTACTCATTCTTTAAGGAGTCTTTGACACTGGAGCTACTCCATGCATCAAATTTATAGAGAAATCAATATATCTCTTTGGGGGTAGTCCTAGTACCTCCTTGAATACATATTCAAATTCTTCCTATACTGCATGATCTTGCAAATTTGTCAGCTTATCTTTAGGTGTCTCTTCCATATGCGCTGCAAAGATTTGACACCCTTTTTTGTAACATTTCTTCAGCTGCAATGTTGAAATCTCTCTGATGCTTACTTCCATGGGAATCCCCTGCACTTTCTCTAGGCTCCCTTCCTCATCCAAGCAAGTAAATGCCTTGTAATGATAGTCTAGGATAGCATGATGTTGGTCCAACCAATCAATCCCAATTAGATAGTCATAGGAACCTAAAGGCAAGATGTTCAAAATTGCCCTGGTGTTCAGTCCATTCATGTTCATAAGACATGACTTAACCATCTCATTAAATTTTCTTTTGGCTCCAGTAGACATCTGCACCAACCAAGATTTTCCATGCTTGCTTCTTAGAAAATGCAAACTTTCCACCATCTTAGGATCTATATAACTATGACTAGATCCAGAATAAATTAAAATAGTAATGGTTTGGTTGTTGATCATACCTTCCACTTCAATCATATGTGACTGATACTCTGATTGCTTGTTGTTCAGGGGTGCGTAGATCCTTGGCACATTTATTACCATGTCCTCCACCATTTCATCTTGTTGTACATTGTAAAGAATCCTCCCTTTTTCACTTCTATGAAGACAATCTTTGAACATGTGATCTCCTTTACAGCCCCAACATTGAATAGGTGGTTGCCTTGGCCTTTGACCCCCTGTCTCAATCGTTCTGGGTTCTCTAGGAGTTTGTTTTCCCTTTGGATTATTTCTCAAGAATGGTGGCTTGCATCCCTTCTTCCTCTGATCCACCTTGAATTTCTTTTTGTCTTCCCAAGATTTTTGGAAAGTTGGTATTGATTTTTTCTCATCATAAAGACATTTATCTCCCCTTATGGTCTCCTCCAATGTCTTTGGATCATTATACTATATTTTGTCACTAATGAATGGATAAAATCCACTTAAATACCTTTGAATTTTAATTGTCTCATCCTTGATGAAAGAGAAATACTTCAGCAGTTCTAAAAACCTTCTCTCATACTCATCTATTGCCATACTTCCAAGCTTGAGTTCAAAGAACTCTTTCATTTTCTTGTAATAGTATCTCTTTTTTTTTTTTTT
>SNQJ01S0001236.1:382494-419122 GCA_010110895.2 Picea sitchensis
TGTCCCCGCAGGTTTCGAACCGGTGACTTTAACATCACGGAGTGGCTTAACAACACACTCCGTCACCGACTGTCCTATACCTCGGGGACTTGTAATAGTATCTCTTAGTCAAGTATTTATTTTCAAAATACTTCTTGAATTCTCTCTAAGTGACACTTTTCTCATTAATGTGTTGCACCTACACAAGCTGATCCCACCAGATGGATGCATTTCCCTTGAGTTGATAGATAGAAATTCTACCTTTTACATGAGAAGAATAATTATGCAATTGAAAATACTTTTGCATGCCCATCAACCATGTTTTTGCATATTCATCCTTCTTGTGCTCACCATCAAATGTAGGACGATAGATTTTGTTCATTTCTCCTCGTAGCTCATCTACCCCAGGCCTCTTATGATTTCTGACAGGGGAGGGACTTCAGTTTCTATGTGATCTCTTATTGGAATGCCTCAGGGAGTGATGTTGGTGTTTGATAACACTTCTTTCTCTTCTTTTCTCATCAGGAGGCATGTGACTTCCTGATTTTCTTGAGCCACTCTCCTTATCCAACTTATTTTCAATTTAGTTCAAGCTCTGCATTAACTTCATGTTGAAATCATCTTGTTTCTCGTTGGATCTCATAAGAATTTCATTATCATCTTTATGTCTTTGGACATCCTTCTGCAATTTTTTTATGGTCTCTCCCATATTCATGTTTTCATTCATTTCATCTCCATGTCCATTGGAGTTTGTTACTTCAATGCCCCAATGGACATCCATCCCTCTAATCTCACCCTCTTGACTGTAAGTCCCTTGTGCCTCTTCCATTCCTTTGGAATCTATGCTTATCTTTATATGATATAGTTGTTGTTAACTCTGCAAAATGTGCATCCAACAAAACTTTGTTAGGCTATCTGTTTCAACAATTTCATGAAAATATGAACCATTCTAGTTCAATAATATGTATCATAATGATTTCTTCTGATTTAATGGAAAATTGAATTCCCCAATAAATTTTATGGGTGTATATTTATATTACACTATCCAAGACCTTTCAAACACATGCTACCATGCTCAATTATGAGTCTTTAGCATAACGTTATAGCTATATGAAATTCTCCCATTAATTTTTCTGTTCATTTTTCAACTTGGCGCTACTCTGCACTGTAATATGCATTTTTGCACCTACACCTTTGGAATTTTCATAGGATCTCCATTGGTTTTCCTCATATACATATTATGGACACTCTGTCCAAGTTTCACTTCTTTCTAGGTTATGATATGCTAGTTACAACTTGTTGAAATTCCAGACCAAAATACCATATTGTAACTTGTATGGTACAGGTACCTTATTTTCCATATTAAACACTTTTAACATGCCCATAAATTTAATTCATCTTTTGGAATGTCTTTTATGGCTCAATATATTTCATTTGACTACTCCTGCACCTCAATCTAATTCTGGAGCATAAAGTTATGGCTCTTTGAAATTAGATGGGTCTTAAAATTTACCCTTCACTATTTGTGTTGTAACTTTCTCATAAAAGATCTGTTTGACGAACAATTTACACCATTAGAAATATCTCTCCAAGATCTTTTATTTGAGCTATAGAGACAGAGTGTGCCTTGCCACACTCTATTCTCGTAGTTTTTGAGTAGCTAAAAACGCTCTGAAGGGCCTCGAAAATGCGTTGTAAAAAGATGATGTTCAAATGATATAAAACGTCACAGAAAATAATAGATTTTATTTTGTTGTTCACCCTTCAAACAACTTCACGCACACAAATTTCAACTTGCAACCCATATCTACCATGCGCAGCCACTACACAAGGTAAATCGTGCCTCGCGCACTTTAAAACCACTGTGTACCACTCCTCTATCGTGCAAATAACTTACGCACACTACTTTTGTGTCACACACCAATATCCACTGTGCGCAGTTTTGGTTCTTGCACTATTACCTATTGCACACAGTTTTTGTATCACACGTTGATATTCCATGTGCATTTCAATCTACGTGTTGTACCATGCCAAAGTTTAGTACGCCCCCACCGCACACCAATACTCAACGTGCACCATCAAAGTTTCTCTTCACTTTGCCAATATTGTACACACTACGTGCATCATTAATATGTGTGTGCACATCGCGCAATGCTAAATGTATTGCGCGGTCATGTACACAAAAAAATTTCCGCACTGCTCTAAAATTTAGCAGGCACACCCGCACACTAACATTTTTCCGTGCTGCACCAAAATTTAGCGCTCACACCTGCACACTAATATTCTTCCACGTGGCACCAAAATTTAGCGCGCACACTAACATTTTTCTGCGCGGCACAAAAATTTAGCATGCACACCAACACTCCAATATCTTTCCACACAGTGTCAAATTTTACCTATCAGAAGCTTTTCACTGTGCATCATACATTTTTAGTGTGCCCAACTGTGCACATTCATTTTTATGCGCATCAATTCGTCATGAATTATGCTGGAGAAATTGGGGCTTTTGTCTTAACTGTTTCCCCAATTTACCATCAACATTTTGCAACCATGAAAATTGTTCAATTTCACGCCGATAACACCAGTTCAACCTATGCAACAACAAATCATTGTAAGTTGACATTTCTAGAATGAATTTATCCAAAATTAATTCACGAATTGAGAATTTTAAACACTAGACTCGCTCCATCTGTCATGGCTTCACTGTAAATTCAAATTCGACCCATTCTAGATCCGAATTTGCTAGAACAGATATTAAATTGGGAATATCTCATCAATAGGACACATTTCTCCATTTTCTCATGAATTTAACAATAGAAATTGGGGCTTTTCCCCAATTCCGTCCAGTTGTTGTTACTTTTTACCATGGATGCTCTACAAACTGAAATTTGGCCACTTTGAAATAAATCCTCTATGACATTTCGCTTCAACTCAACTTTCTTGGCCCATCCAAGTTCAGTGTTGAAAACTAAAGTTCTGATACCATATTGTAATGTCCCCGACCATCCATGCCGAGCCATGCTATGCTAGAGAACTTTTTCATTCTCTCTGCGGAACATACTGTAACATACCCAGTATTCAACTAAGCTATGCCACATAAATTTTTCGAATTGCATGCAATTAAAATATATACACACAGAACTCTTGCGGAAACATATATATAAAACATAAACAACCAAATACATCTGTAAATGCACAGATTCACACTGAAATAAAAGTAAACATATACATGCAACATATACAAGAAATACCCATAAAAATAAACACGTAAATAAAAATGCAGTTCATGTAAATTTATCATACAATTGGCTCTTATCTTGGTAAGAATGTCACCAACTATGTGCATACCTTCCAAAAACATCCTAGCCATAGAACACACTGTGCATCACTCTCAACAGTGAGTCACCCCCGAGCTGGGACTAAAATCCACTCGGGTAAAGGGATTCCTAACTAGGCTAAAGGCTCATAGAAAAGAGGAAAGACTCTGTCACAAGTGCCAAATCAAACTAATAGCCTACAGTCCCTAATTCCCCACCTGCCTATCCCACCCAGGTAGTGTGCCCCTTCTTTGCTCATTAGTCCTTCGGCTGCCCCACTTCCTTTCCTGGCTTCAGCAACAAGCAAACAAGAAGTTTCAAAGAACTATAGCTGCAATTCAACACCTTTAGGAAATCAATTCTCAACCATTCTCTCACCCACAAAATTTCTCACAGGCCTGAAAAACCACCCCTTCAATAACTCATGGGCCTGACAACCCTCTTCTTTAGTCCATCTCCCAAGCTAACCAGATACACCAACACAAAATAGCTATGGATACAAGTTTAGGTACAGTCATGAAGATACAAATGATATCTCAATGGGTGTGTGCATGCTCATGGATGATTGACTGGATGACTGAATGATGGAAGGAACGATGGGAAGAATCATGGAAAAGATGGGAAAATGATCTAAGTACCAACAATTGTTACGAGGGAAAAATTCTCTATTTCTAGGGTAAACCACAACAGAAAGGTATGATTGCAGAAATCAACTCAATTCCAACGTATGTTATATAAACTAATGTGCAAGATAGGAAAGAGGTCTACCTTGATCCAATGTTCGATGATGTTCCACCATTGAGTACTTCGACCCAAATCTTTAAACCTGCAACAAGTTCTCAACAAACATGCATAGCAAGTATATAGTGATAATATAAAGGGGTTAGGACATTAGATAGCATAATCCATTAATAAACATGAGAAACATGCCCATGGATAAAAATCATATATTTTCACAATACCAATAAGATGGGAAAGGAGTATTTCCATTAATAAATGAGCAGCAGAACTGACAACATTATAGACTTTGGTGTTGGCACGGTTTGAAACCATGAAGCCAGGTTCCTTCCAACTGGGCCTCCACCACTTCAGTCCTCCACTAAAAGAAAACTCATAGAAAGGAGACAATAAGGTTCTCTCAACAATAGGGAAATATATTGGGGGCTGAACACTGTGTTCAGACTTGAGGAAAAAAGGGATGCATACTCGATATGAAGTAATTTCTCCAGAGTAACTTTTCTCTTAAAGTTGAATTCTTTCTCCTCTTTTCCATAGCTCGGAATTGTATTTTTATAGCCTTCAAAATGCAACTGAAGGGCCGAGTCAAAACGTTTCCAATATATGGAAGGCCAAGGATCATAGATCTCCTATTGTGACTTGGAAACCCGACTTCATTTTTGTATTTTCTAGCACAAATCCTGATGTACGCGGGTTGTAGTTGAACAACCTGTGTATACACATGCTGTATAGTAGATAGGGCATGTATATGTGGAAAAATATGTAATTTTAGCTCTGGATTCATGTAAAAGAGATGACAAGTTTACATAGGGAAATGGAAAAAGGCCCTCTGTGCAAGATAATAATGGTGAGGAAAATCTTGCTATAACAACAATATGTATGCATGTTCGCGACTTGACACTTGTCATGTTGGGAGCTACCTTGGCCTACTTGTCCCCAGCTTTAGAACTTAGGATAAAATAATTATCCATATTTTATGATTTAAGAAATATTAATATAATATTCCATTTTGGCTTAAGCTCCCTAGCTTAGCCCTTTTCCTTAACATTTATCCCTCCATTTCCCTATCTATTCAAGTTTAGTCCCCCATCTCTTTTATCGTCATTGGTCTATGCGCAACGATGTATTTTATATTAATTATGAGACATACATAAAATTAGGCACACTGGCCTTTAAAATATAGGCTCTCCAGACTAATCAAAACATATGCATCCTATCTTACAATAATTGGATCACCAACCTATAAAACATAGCATATACATAAAAGGCTACCTGGCCTCAAAATCACACACACTTATGTTGTTGCGGGCAGTATCCTGGAATGTGCAAACTTTCTCATTTTACTGTGTAGTACATGTGTGCACTATGCCATGAAATATTCATACAAAAAATGATATCAAACATCTCACCAGCTTAAGTACATTTTCATTTACATTACAATTGTATTCGGCCTAGGGATATTACAGGTGAGGAGGCTGAAGCATGGTTACTAGACATAAAAAAGTATTTCTAGATCTACAACTATTCCAGCAATATGAAGGTCAAAATGGCCATCTATAATCTGAAAGGAAAATATATCATATGGTGGAAGGACCTGAAGTTGGCCAAGGGCCTAAAGGAAAAATAGTCGGAGCGGTCAGATTTTAAGAAATACTTTAAGAAACAATATTTATCTGAAAGTTACTATGAAAGGAAAACCAAAGAGTTTTATGAACTACGAATGGGTCAAATGGCTATGGATGATCCATATTTTATGAGAATAATGAAATGAATACATATGATTAATAGGTGCTTAACACAAAATAACAGAGATACAATAAAACTGGTTTTCTATTCAATAACGAAATAAGTTGAAACTGTAAAATGCAGCGGAAACAAACTTGTTGGAATGGTGGCAGCTTATGTCAGAGAAAAGATGTGACGGTTGCACGCATTCATGAGAATAAGATTAAAATGAGGCTCTGAAGGCATTTTTACAATAAAAAAGAATGCCAAAAACCATCGACATCCAAAAACCTAACCCTAGGAGATGAAGCACCAAAAGTCATGTGGGCCCCATTTGTGTAAGTTAGTAGATCAACTTCTCGGGGTCGTAACTTTTGCATACGATCTTCGTTTAGGCGTTTGATAGCCCGTTGGAAAGGTATTTTCAAGGAGATTCATTTTTGGGGCTCAGTAATTACTTCATATATCAGTGAGGAGAAAAATCTAGAAAAAAATATTCATTTAGGCCCTCAAAATGGCCATGAAAGTTAAAACTGCTAAAAATAGTAAATCGCCAAAATTGTCAGAAAACTATTTTAAGCCAATTGGAAAAGGTGGGTGGCCACAGATATCCATATGGATCAATCCTCCCTCCTTAGGAAGCAATGGTCTCTATTGCATTGAGTTCCCCCATCAGATGAGGAAATTTTTGTTGAATTTGGCCTCGGGTGAGCCACTTGCCTTGGTGCAGGAGCTGCACTGCTCTGACGACTCAATAAAGATGGATCATTTGTTGTCGAGTGCCCTTGATATTTGTGTCCATAATCTGATCATTGGATTCCTATTGTATGTATTCAGGGTTAACCTATGCTGGTGTCAGATGTTCTTCTACTTCTGAGGTGTCCAATAATGGTGGGAAATAAGGGTGAAGGAGATCCACGTTGAACACTAGGTGTAGGCCAAGGAAGGGAGGAATGTTGAGATCAAAATCATTGTCCCCCATGGCTTTGGTGATAGTGTACATTTGATAATGGAGTGGGAGAAGCTTCCGATGGGGTCCTACAAGGCATTCTTTCTACAAGTGAAACCAAATTTTGTCGCCCACCTGAAACTTATGTGGCACCTAATGTTGATCATGGCATTGTTTGTACTTATCATTGGACTTCTGTAGGATGTGTTGGATCCACTCAATGAACTGGGTGGCTTTTTTATCTTCCCTTGGAGCAGGAGATGATTTGGTTGAGGTGACCATAAGGGGAAGTGCAACATTTGTGGGACCCAATGGCTAGAATCCCAACCCCACCTGAAAGGGGCTATGGCCAGTTGAGCTATGCGGGGCTCGGTCGTAGATATGATGGACATAGGGAAGGCTCTCATCCCATGTGTGAGNGAGGGTGATTTGAATTATACATGCGAAGGATATTCACAATCATTCAATTTACAGCCTCGGTTTGGCCATCTATATAGGGGTGGAAGGCCGTGGATTTGGTGACCTCGGTGTCCAACAATGACCAGAAGATCAACTAGAATGTGTTGAGAAATTGACTATCCCAATCTGAGACAATGGTTTGTGGGATTCCAAAATGTACCCAGAATCATTCAAAGAAGATCTTGGCAGTGGCCTCTATTGTGATGCTCTTCTTACAGGCAACCAGAATCACCATCTTAAAAAAGTGATCATCAACCACAAAAACATAGTCATTTCCTCGCTTGGTGGATGGGAGGCCCAACATGTAGTCCATTGAGATGAATTCCCATGGCCTGTAAGGAGTAGGAAGAGGGGTGTACAAGCCTTGTTTCTTAATGTTCGGTTTGGCAATAGCATAGGCAGTGTAGGACCTGGTATACTTGCTGACCTCCTGTCGAGGTTTCAGCCGGTAGAAATGTTTCTGTAGTATCGCCACTATCTTTTTGATGTCGAAGTGTACTTCCACCTGACTATAGTGGGATTTCCATATCAACTTCACTCACTCACTTTATGGAACACATATATGTCCCAGACGACATAACAACCCATCCTGAAGATGGAAATTATCGACAAATACGTTTGCACCCAACATTTGGTAGGTGGTGGCGAAGTCAGGGTCTATCTCATAGAGTTGGGGCCATCCAAATGTCTCATAGCTACAAGATTCTAGCACCATGGTGAGGTCTGTGACTGGTGGTCTACTAAGGCAATCAACGATGCAATTGGTGCTTCCTATTTTATACTTGTTGTTGACGTGGAATTGCTACAAGTATGTGGACCACTTTTGATGGCACTCATTCTGCAATTTTCCCTATATCTTCATGAACTACAGTGGCTTATGATCAATGTGGATGACTATCTCCTTCCCAAGAATGTAATGTCTCCACTGGCGGCAGGCTTGTACAATGGAGTACATTTATTTGTTGTAATTAGGGTACTTACGGACAATATCTGACAATGTCTCTTTATGATAGGCCACGGGGTGGCTGTGCTGAGTGAGAATGATGCCCACAACATAGTCTAAAGCATCTGTCTCAATTTCAAAGGGATGTTGTAGGTTTGGTAGTGAAAGTACTGGAGTTGAGCACAAGTGTTGCTTTAAATCATCAAACGCTTGTTGTTGGGACTGGCCCCATGAAAATTTCACCTTACCACCACCCCTGTTTATTTGGCTAAGGGCCCATGAAATATGGGAGAATCTCAACACGAACCTGCGATAGAAATTGCCAAGGCCCAAGAAGCTCTGAATCTAAGTGACTTTTGTTGGGGCTAGCCAGTCACGGATGAATTGGATCTTGGCTGGATCCACATGTACACCAATTTTATCAATGATGTATCCCAGGTAATGGACCTTGTCCATGCCGGAGGAGAATTTTTCCAAGTTGGCGTGTAGCTTGTGTTGCCACAGGGTGTGCAGAACCTGCTGAATATGCTAGAAGTGTTCGACCGAAGTCTTGTTGTAAATTATAATGTCATCCAGATACACCACTAAAAATGTATTAGTAAATGGTCCCAGGATATCGTCCATCATCCTCAGGAAAGTGGCTGGAGAATTTTTCAAACCAAAGGGCATGACAAACCATTCAAAAAGGCCTTCCTTTGACTTGAAGACAGTCTTCCATACATCTGTCTATTCTATTAGGACTTGTTGGTAGCTAGACTTCAGATCAATCTTACTGAATTATTTGGCTCCCGTGAGTTGATCAAGGAGGTCATCGATTCGAGGAATCTGGTATCGGTTTCTGACTGTGATTTTATTTAGATCCCAGTAATCAATATAGAGTTGTTAGGTTCCATCTCTCTTCTGTACCAGCATGATTGGGCTCCCGCAAGGTGATGAGCTGGGAAAAATGTGCCCCTTGTCGAGAAGTTCTTGGATCTGTTGCTTGATCTCCTCATTCTCTAACAAAGAGCCGCAATAGACTGGCCCATTGGGAAGCGGTGCGTCGGGGGTCAGATTAATGGGGTGCTTGACCTAGCATTGCAGAGGTATGCCTGTAGGTGAGGAGAATATATCTGAGTATTCTTCCATGACCTTATCTACTTGCTTCTGCTGTGTGGAGAGGTCGACTACAGAGACCCTAGATGTGGCTATGATATTTCTCTTATTCTGAGAGAAAATTATGAAGAAGAAAAAGTTCCCCGTCTGAGAGATGACCTTCTTGCATTGCTTAGTACAGATCAAGGAAATAGAACTAGCTAGGATTGACTTGGGCATCCTGTACAATTTCCTGTTCAAAGTAATAATAACAATACGAGACCCAGACTCATATATAACACGAAGTTTCCATAAATAAGGTTGGCCCAAAAGAACATCACAAACTTCAAGAGGTGAAACATCACATAATACCTCATCTTTCAAGGGCTTTATGTCGTATGACAGTCGACATTGTTGGTTGACGTGGAGATCACTTCCTTGGCAGAGCCATCTAATGGTGTAGGGTTGTGGGTGCAGCATTGTTGGCAGGATGAGCCTCTTAACGACCTTTGCTGAGATGAGGCTCTTATGGATACTTCTATCAACGATGAAGTGTAGTGGGGTGGATTTTAACCACATCTGTGAATGGAAGAGGCACTCTCCTTCTTCTGTCTTGTCTGGTTCACCAGGATGGAGCTTGGTGGTAGCAACTGTGGCACTGGGTTCTGCATCAATGATCTGTCTTCCCCTTTCTCATCCTGGCTTAGAGTGAGAGTCCACATCTGATTCAGAGGCTTTTACTTCGGCCACCAATGACTCCTTTGAGTGACAATCGATTGTGTTATTCCAAGGGATCTTATGGAAGTCACACCACTTCCTAGTATCTTTATTTGTTTTTCCGGTATCCTTATTTTCTTGTATCTTGGACTGGTTGTCCTTATACTGTCCATAATTTTTGTATCCTTTTTTCTATGGGTTGGGGATGCCTTTTCTTGGCTTTTGTTTTGAGGGGTTCCCTGGCCCAAATTGTTGTGTCTTTTGTTTGAGCTTCTACTCGATTTTGAGGGCATATCGATAGGTCATGCCCAAGGATGAGATGTCCAAAAATTATATTTTGGTCTAGATGTATCTCTGTAGAGCACCATCATACTTAAGCACCATATGTTTCTCTAAATCTTTGATACCCAGCTTGGTGCGCAAGGTATGGAATATATTTGTGAAATCAGGCACTGCTTGGTCTCTTTCTTGCCGTAGTGTGGTCCATTTGGTATATAGGTCGTCATAACTTCTGAAAAGGTAGTATTGTTCCTTAATAACATCCTTGAAGGATTCCCAGGTGGCCATGACTGAAAATAATGATCTTTCCTCTATTTTCTTTTGCTTATAGAAAGTTTTCCACCAATCTTTGACATGGGGAACGACTTTGAGGAATACAAAAGTAATACTTTCTCTATTCAAAAATTTATGGCCAGAAAAATACCCTTCTAGTAGATTCAACCACTTGTCTACAACATCCACGTCTATCTAACCTTCAAATATAGGAATATCAAAGTTTATTTGTACCTTGAAGGGGGCGGCGCCTCCATTCGAAGAAGATGAGTCGCCTGTTGGTAGACGCTGAAGGATTTGCAGGAAACTATCCATCATCGCGTTCCTCTGTTGTGTGAGGGATTCCTCAATCAACATTTTGAAAGGATATCTTGTCCCATCATATTTATTTTCTCCTACCATGAGAGGTCACTTGGGTGTGAGAGATCTTCTGTCCTCAAGAGAAACAAGCTCGAAACCCAACTTTTTGTACTCTGACCTTGTTGGGGACAAGCATTAAAACGACAAGGAGCAGACCACTTTGATACCACTGATCCAAATTTTATAAGAAGAATGAAATGAATATAAGTTATTAACAGGTGCTTAACACAAAATAACAGAGATATAGTAAAACTATTTTTCTATCCAATAACCAAATAATCTAAAACTGTAAAATGCAATGGAAACAAGCTTGCTGGAATGGTGGTGGCTTATCTCTGAGAAGAGATGTGACGGCTGCACGCATTCACGAGAAGAATATTACAATAAGGCTCTGAAGTCCTTTTTACAATAAACAAAAATTCAAAAAATCCTAGACATCGAAAAACCTAACCCTAGGAGATGAAGCACCAAAAGTCATGTGGGCCCCATTTGGGTAAGTTTGTACATCAAATTCCTGGGGTCGTAACTTTTGCATACAATCTCCATTTTAGGCGTGTGATATCCCATTGGAAAGGTATCACCGAGGAGATTAATTTTTGGGGATCAATCATGACTATATGTATCATTGAGGAGCTCGATCCCAAAAACCCTTCATTTAGGACATCAAAATGGCCCTCGAAGTTAAAACTGCTAAAAATAGTAAATTGCCAAAATTGTCAGAAAACTGTTTTGAGCCAGTCGCAAAAGGTGGGTGGCCACCGATATCCATATGGATCAATGGATGATTTGATAAACAAATTCTTGGAATTATTAATGTTTTTTCTCTATATCCCGGAGGATAAAGTAAAAATCCAATGTTTCCTAAGCTATTTACCACAATCCTATAAGGACATAATTGAATTCAACAACCCCAAGTCCTTAAGTGAAGTTTTCAGGAAGGCCCGAATGTATTGTGACCAATACAAACAATGATCAGAATTTCCAAGTCTTGGAAAGACAAGAAACAAGATAGAATGAACCAACAAAAGAAGAGATATCATCCACCCCCCTTCCAGAATGTAGCAAAGAGTTTTCCAAGGGAAAAATTTCAGAACACCCAAGGAGGTGGTAAACCAATTAATATGGGAACAAATAAGTTTGGGGATAGCCCTTGAGAACCATTGAAATGCTAGGAATGTGGATAACCTCACTTAAGGAGTAACTGTCCATGATTAACCTTTGCAACCAAGACCACGGTTCACAACCTATAGGAAGCCTCTACATTGGGATATGTGGGATGAAGTTTACATTGGATCAATGTAGTCGTGGATGGCCGACAAGCTAATCACCAGTCCACCGTAGTGGAAGTTGAAGGTAAAATTAAAAATCCTTGTGTTTCTGTTTTAATTGATCCAGGAGCTACCTTGAGTTACATTTCTCCTGGTGTAGTGGAGTCAAATAAACTTAAGAAAACAACACATACAAAATATTGGCTAGTAAAACTAGCAACAGGGACAAAAAGAAAAGTATATGATTTTATTTCCGACTATGAGGTGAATTTAGGTGGTCAAAACACAAAGATAATTCTGAATATTCTACCGTTAGGGTATTATGATATAATTATCAAAATGGATTGGTTATAAAGGAATAAAGAAGTTTTAGATTGTTATGAAAAATCACTCAAGTATAAAAACAAAAATGACAGTGTTAGGACAGTTCAAGGCATCCGAAAACCAATCTCAGTTAGGCAGATTTCAACAATTCAATTTAAGAAGTGCATGAGAAAAGGTTGTCATATTTACGCTATCCAAGTAAAAAAATTGTTGGAAAAAGAAAATAAACCTAGCTTAGAGGATTTTTCATCTTGCATGATTTTAGAGATGTGTTTGTTGATGAGATACCTTAATTTCGCCCAAGGATAGAGATAAAAATTTCTATCGATCTACTACCTGGTTCAACTCCTATGTCTATGGCGCCCTACCAAATGAGTTTAACAGAATTAAAGATTCAAATACAAGAACTCTTGGACAAGGAATACATCCGATCAAGTGTCTCACCATGGGGAGAACCAATCCTTTTTGTTAAAAAGAAATACATAACTCTAATATTATGCATTGACTACAGACAATTAAACAAAATGATGGTTAAGAACAAATACCCCTTACCGAGGATCAATGATTTTTTCGATCAAGTAGGTTGGGAAAATATGTTTTCTAAATTGGATTTAAGATCTGGTTATCACCAAGTTAGAATAAAATATGAGGAAATAAGTAAAACAACATTCATAATGAGATATGGCCATTATGAATTTGTTGTTATACCGTTTGGTCTCACTAATGCACCAACAACATTTATGTGTTTAATGAACAACATTTGAGTCAGTACTTGGATAAGTTTGTTTTAGTATTTATTGACAATATCCTAGTGTATTCTAAAACAAAAGAAGAATACGAAGAACACCTAAAGATATTACTGCAAACTTTATGAAAACACAAACTGTATGCTAAATTCGACAAGTGTGACTTTTATCAAAAGAAAATATAGTACCTAGGGCATGTAATATATGAAGAAGGTATTGCAGTCGATCCATAGAAAATAAGAGCCATTATGGAATGGTCGATCCCTAAGGATGTAGAGGACATCCGGTCATTCATGGGAATCACCATATATTAACACAGATTTATCGAGGGATTATCCAAGATTGCATACTCTATCACACCTTTATAAAAGAAGAGAACCAATTTTATTTGGTCACATAAATGTCATGACAGTTTTAATAAGTTAAAGGACTTGCTAACAACTGCACCCATTTTAAGGGTAGCAGACCCGGATAAAGACTTCATAGTCTGTGTAGATGCGAGTAAAGAAGGATTGGGAGGTGTCCTAACTCAA
Organism: Picea sitchensis; assembly: GCA_010110895.2. NCBI lineage: Eukaryota > Viridiplantae > Streptophyta > Pinopsida > Pinales > Pinaceae > Picea > Picea sitchensis. Next base: position 396,179 of record SNQJ01S0001236.1, read on the forward strand.
TAAGGGCACATTATTTTCTATGAGTCCTGAAAACTAAAAGAGCACGAAAGAAACTACGTCTCTCATGACCTAGAATTAGTAGCTGTCATCCATGCTTTAAATATGTGGCGACACTATATAATGGGAAGAAATTTTTTTTGTTGACTCATAACAGTGGTGTGAAATTTTTGTTTAGTCAACTAGACCTTAATGTAAGGCAAGCAACATGGTTGGTCGTCTTGAGCGAATTCGACTTCGAGTTAAGAACCATAACGGGTAAGGAAAACAAGGTGGTTGATGCTTTAAGTAGAAGAATTCATGGGCTATTTGAAATAAAGAATAGAAGGGTTGAAAGTGACCTTGAGCAAAGAATAAAGGATGCAAGTAATAATGATGAAAATTACATTAAAACAATGGCAGATTTACGAAATAATGCATAAAATTTAGACAGAACAAATTTGAGTTTGGACAGAAAAGGTATACTAAGGTTCAAAAACAGATTATACATACCAAATTCTGTTGAACTAAAGTTAACAATTTTGGACGAAGTACACAAGAAAGCATATTTTGGTCATCTGGGATACCAAAAAATGGTAACAACACTAAGTTATTTTATTGGCCTAATATGGAGGGTGAAACAACAGAATACTTATCTAAGTGCCAATATTTTGAGTAGGTAAAAGATGAACACCAGCATCCATCTAGCCGGTTGCAGCCTCTACCTGTGCCAGAATGGAAATGGGAGACTATATCACTGGATTTTATCACAGGTTTTCCTAGAACTCAAAAACAGAATGATTCAATCATGATAGTAATTGATAATCTTAGTAAGTCTGCAGAATTTATTCCTGTAAAGTCTACTTTTATAGATGTTAACATCGCTGAAATATTCATGAAAGAAATTTTTAGACTGCATGGTATTCCTAAAATGGTGATTTTAGATAGAGACTTCAAATTCACATGTACATTTTGGAAAGAATTGTTTGGAGGGTTAAATACTAACTTGAATTTCAGCACAAGCTACTATCCACAAACGGATGGGCAGACCGAACGAACAAACCAAATCATAGAAGAGATGTTACGAATGTATGTAAGGACGAAACCAAGTATATGGGAAGACTACCTTCACTTGGTGGAATTTGCGTACAACAGTGTTTACCAGACATCGGCTAAGATGAGCCCCTTCAAAGTACTATATGACATAAAGTGTACGACTGGGATTAGCTGGAATAACCTAGTTGACAGACTCATGGTAGGACTAGAAATACTCTAGGAAATGGAAAATATGGTAAGAAAAGTATGACAAAATTTAAAAGAACCACAGGACAGACATAAAAGTTACATGGATCTGAAAAGAAGACACCGATATTTCCAAGTTGGAGACCACGTTTAGTTAAAAGTCAATGCCGTAAGAAGTTCACTAAAGCTAGGAAATTATTCCAAGTTTGCATCAAGGTTTTGTGGCCCTTTCGAGATCTTAGCTCAAATTGAACCCATGGCATATTAACTTTCACTTCTTGCAAATCTGAAAAATCATAATGTATTTAATGTTTCTTTGTTAAAAAATTATGTTCATGATCCTACTCACATGATCAATTGGAACATGGTGCATATGGAACCAGAAGGCAAGTTCCAAGAGGAACCTCTACTCATTCTAGAAAGAAGAGAAATAACACTATGGAACAGAGTCGTCACCCAGGTAAAAGTTCAATGGAAGCACTTTAGCCTTGAGGAGGCCACTTGGGAATTGGAGGGAGAATTGCAGAAATCTCATCCAACCCTGTTCCAAGAAAGGAACAAACTCTGAGGACATGGTTTCACTGAAGGGGGAAATGATGTAATATCCCTAAAAATAAATTATTATTAAGTATGAAAATACTTAGGAATTTATTTCTGGTTTTGGTAAATTCGAAATTGGAAAATTATTGCCATTTATGAAAATTATGAATTTCGAATTTAGTTAATTGTAATTTATTATTATGACTGTTGGGAAAAGATTTGATTTTCCCCAACCAACTCTTTGACTATGACACTTGTAAGAAAAAAATATTTTTATATTTATTGCCAAGAGACAAATGGAACAGCCAGGTTGAAATCAGAAGTGGAAAATCATGAATTTGGCCATTAGCATCCCTTGAAAATCAAGGATTTGTAAATCTGTTAAAATTCCCAAGGGGAAAATACCTAGGCACACATGCTCTTGGCATATATAGAATATGGGAGGAGGCAGGACGCTGCCTAGTATGATGGGGAAAAGAGGAATATCACTTGTTGTTATGAGCACTAATTTCTGAGTGTGAGGAAAGAAGAACTTTTTTTATTTTGAAAGAGGACGATAGCTAAGCAAGAGTTTTGGAGTTCGCCCTCATGGATTCATGGTCAAGCTAGGGAGTGAACAGAGAAAGTACATTGACGGTTCTATTCTATGGTTGGGAGGAACTTGGCTGTTATGTTTGTTATGCAACAAATTGTTCAGATATGTCCATCTAATCCCTCCCTGGTTGAATGTTCTTTGATTAGATAGCTTATAGAATGCACCTATTTAATTTCTGGATGAATAGAATGCACCTAGTTAATTTCTGGATGAATATTTTGTTGATTAAATGACTGGTGGAATGAAATAAATTACAGTATAACTCTTAGAGTTTTATTGTACTCATTGAGTAGACATTAAGTGTGTGTTAGGTGTTGATGGGACTATTTTATGTAAATATATTGAAAGATGCATCTAAGCTAGATGGGGTCAGTGTTGTGTTAATTCTAACATTGCACACATGTGATTATGTGTATAAGTAATCAAATTAAAGAATATTGTCAATTGAAGAATGCTAAATAAAATTATGGAAGTGGACTTGAAGGCTTAGATATATGTATATATATATATTGTTGGAGTTTAAATACGCAGGGTTGTATTAAATAATTATGAATATCAGACTGTGGAAATGTCAAAATAAGACTTGGGATGATTATATATAATAGGAAATAGATCTATATGTGTGTGTAGTTGCCTGTACAAAATCTCAGATCCACTTAAACTCCTAATTTATTCATACAACAAGATGCCAATGATATAAAGGAAAATGTACATTGCATTTATTCCAGAGTAAACCATAATAAAAGTTTTATTTTAAACTTATACAATCCATAGTGCAGAGACTGCTCACATTTAACAACATTATTCATATGGTCAAGGGGACATATGTACATTCTATTAACAAGAAAAATAGAAGATCTCTATATCCACAGGGTGGAAGCAAATAGGTACAATCATGTTTCATTACAATAGCCTAGGAGTAAAAGTATTGTAACTCAAATACCTAAAACTTATTACATATCCCCGAGACGGACCAATACTCAAATGTGTCTTGAACTCTACGCAATACTGCGATTATAACTCTAAACAGTGGAACCTGATTCAATTGGGGTTTCCCCTTTGTCTTTATTTAAAGATTGAATATACAAATAACCAGCTATTTATAAAAGTCTGTTATAAGAAATTGTTTCCACGATAATAGAATTCTAGGGAAGAACAGTATCCTTACAGTACAACCTGGAGGTAAAGTTCGTTTTTCAAAAAACGCTATAGATTTGAACTCGAGTACCTTTCACGCCAGGTGCTATTCTGGAAATCCGGAGACTTCGGATGTTAACAGTCTTGCAAGGAAACCAAAAATGTTAATTAGTATTAAGATTTGAAGTAAACAAAATTCAAGTGTCGAACATAGAATAATTACCAAGATAAATTTTGTACCAAAGAGATATTACAGAGGTAAGTTATAACTTCAGTTAGCTTGTGTTTTGGGCATGTGTTCCTTATGCATCATCAAAGGAATCATCCACGGATTGGAGAGGGAGAAGTGGACCAAGGTTGATCTGATGGGTATCCTCACAGCAAACAGGGCTCCCATCATTAGATCACAATAATCAATACTTAAACCATAAATATCAGAAGGAAATAAAATAAACTTTTTAAAACCAGAATTATCAAGGATGCACAGAATAAAAACATGATCCATAAAAATTATACGAATTTGGATCACCAATGATGCCATGAGATTTTTCCCTTATAACTGAAAGCAAATGTAGGCTACAGGTCGACGATAAAGAGGATAATGAGATTCAACAAGGTTCGGGGTACCTAAAATATCTGTCCATTTTTTCTTTGTTACAAATGAGGCGAATTTAGATATGTTAACTACCAGATTCCCGAATGAAGTGTATGGTTAAATATTCTAAAAATTTATTAAATATCTGGAATAATAATATCGCACAGTGGAAAATATTCACCGTATGTTTAGGCTCTTACAGGCACGACTAGGGTAATAGAGTAAATTATGTTTGAACCCAAAACCATGTACAACGATAAATGAATCCTCGCCTCAAACTAAAAGGATGTATTACGGATTTCAACCCAAGAATTCCAGATTTCCGGCGATGAGTCAAGGAGTCGATAAAATAAGGACTTAACATGACCCAAATAATGTAAATAAAGGAAAATCTGACCCTATCCACAGATAACACAGTAGGGAAATAACCATTGTAAAGGGTGAGTTTGGAGCCATGAGGATCGAATCATTGCCTTGACGAAGAACCCTCACGAAAGTAATCACGGGTCATGATAGATCACTTAGCATATCGTTACTCTACGTGAGTATTCTATGTTGAAACACTTAGGGTCACTAAAGTGGATCTACCATTGGATGTGCAGCGATGGGTATGTTGCAAGAAAATCCTTTGTAGAAAAGAAAACAAATATCCAAGCGACATATCAGAGAAAATACTGAGGGTAATTATGTATTGACAGAATCCGAACACAATCGAGACTACCCTCTGATGCTATAACCTAAAGCCCCTGTATTAAAGACATTACAAAATAATGACAACTGGAGAACAAATGACCCCCTAACAAAACAGTTAATACTGGAACCAACACCATTGCGACTCTTATGTATCTAACCAGAGTTTAAAGGGAAATATTTCTGCGAGGCAAGATTAATGAGAAAGGAGGTTCTCAAAGAATAACATAAAGAAAAGAAAATACCATTACAGAGATGATTCAAATGCGACTAACACCTGGATAGGTTACAGTGCTCCAAGCAACAGGTTTTGAAGATCTTACCCGATGAAAGAGGGACCAAACAGATGCATAACGCTTCCTTGCTTGCATGAAGCAGGTAGCCTTCTCATCATCGGGGTTACGCATAGATAAAGTTGTAGACATTAAGACAGAGAGTTTTCTCCAAAAAGCCGTACAGAGCCTGGGTAAGTTTGAAACAATAGTCCTAGGAAACCCCGCTGAATATATCAATGGCGTTAATCAAAAGTTGTACCTCAGCCATGTGATTAGAGTAAGGTGGTGGGATTACAATGGGTATAATAGACAAACAATGATCCCAAGGGAGTATGTTACAGATTTCCATAAATATCTCAGGCATGGTGTAATTAAACCATGACAGTCATATCTTTGCCTACCTCACATCAAATTTATGGCGAATACAATGTTAGTTTGTTAGGCTTATAGTTTAGTCTTTGTTTTCAGTTTAGTTAGGGTTTTACTCCTGTTGTCGGATCCGTTAACCAATTTTTGGCAGGGTTAATTCAAATGGTAGGGTTAAATGAAAAGAAAACGAGTAGCCACACCAATTGTTAATTACAACCCTTACAAAGATTTAACTCTTACATTTTGGTGTCGCGATACTATTAACTTGGTTAATGAAAAATCTTTCACATATGATCTATAGTTTAGTCAATACATTCGGCCTAGGGTCATTGCATGCATCTTCATGTTACCATGCTATACCCTATGTTTTGCGCATTCAAGATGAAAATGTTATGGTGAATACATAAATGTATTTGTTTAAGGAACTAAGCTACATTCCACCTTCCTTTGAGAATAGGGTTGAGATAGAGTCTTTCTTTTACATGAAATGGTATGTGTAAATGGTGGAAGATAAAAGAAGTAATAAAATCACTCTATTATTATAGTTAGGAAATGTCTACTATTATAGTTAAGAAATGTTTGAAAGGTATTCCAAGCGTTTGAATAATTCTAATGACCATAGTTCAAATTTTTTAAAAATTGGTAAACTTGGGGGTACATTACACTTATGAATGGGAAAGCTCCTCGAGCCATTCGCTCTTTAATGGAAATCTCTATGGGTGATGCATGATGGGTTGTTAGCAATAAATCTTACTTATTGCATACTTAGAAGTGCGAAGGGGGTCGGTATGGTCAAGAGCAATTAAGGATTGGAGGTTTTGTGAACATGCCAACCCGACGACGTGCGAACGACATCCCATGATTTTAAAATTAACACCCGAAAGGGATAATATAACCCTTTGCAAATCTTGGTTTAATGCATATTAATGGGATATATCCTTGAGCCTTTCGCTCATCAATGAAAATCTATATGGTTCCTGCATGATGAGCAATTAGCATTAAAGCTTACTAGTTGCATATTTAGAGATAAGACCTTATGTATATAATTATAAACATTTTTTTATTATAGACAAGTGCGAAGGTGATGGAGATGGGGAAGAGAAAGCAAGGAATGACCAGGTATGAAAAGTAATCGGACGAGATTCAAAATAGGGTTACAGGGGTTCAGGAGAGGTGAGTCTCCGATGGTCAAATTTGATGTCTCATAATTTTTTACTGCAAAACGTGTAAGACGAAAGAGGGCATGATGGGGTAGTTCAACGACTGGTTTGTATATTTTCAGAATTCAAGGAAAGTGGTTAAGTATGGAATAGGGAAACGGTCGGTCAGACTCGTTTTCAGAATTAAGTATTGAATATTTTGTGAAGGGTCCAACCCGACGATGCGCAAATGACATTCCATGATGTTTTAAATTAACACTCAGAAAGGGATAATATAACCCTTCGTAAATCTTGGTTTAATGTGTATTAATGGGAGATCTCCTCAATTGGTTTAGCATTAAATCTTTCTAATTGCATACGTAGAAATAAGAAATTATACACACACACACAGATATATATATATATATATATATATATATATATATAAACAATCATTTTTATTATAAATAAGACTCTTTTATATATACATAAGTATGAAAAGTGGTCGAAAGGGATTGAAAGCAGGGTTGCAATCAATACAGAGGAGAGGTGAGCACCCTACGATCAAATTATATGTATTTATAATATATATATATATATATATATATATATATTAATGTTTTTCTAAACAATGTTTTATTATAAACAAGTGCGGAGATGACGGGGATGGGAAAGAGCATGTAAGGAATGGCCAATTATGAAAAGCGGTTAGACGGGTTTCATAATAGGGTTACAGGGGATTCTGAGGAGAGGTGAGGGCCTCATGGTCAAATTGCATGTCTCGGAAATTTTGACTGCAAAAGACGTAAAAGAGAAAAGTGCATGATGGGGCAGTCCAACAGATGGTTTGTATATTTGGGGAACTCTTGGTGTTGTTTGCAGGTCATGGAACAATGGAAGGGAAATATTGAGCCCACCTTTTTGGGAACCCATAATAAAAAAAGTGGCTAAGTATGGAATAGGGAAACAGTCAGTTAGACTTGTTTTCGCTAATATATGTAAATTTGTAATAGATGTCCCATTACCTCATAAGATATTTTCTGCATGTATATTGTGGAATTCCAGGTGTTCTTTGCAGGTCGCAGAACAAGTCAAAGGAAATATTGAAACCTCTTATCCGGGAACCCGCAAGAGAAAAAGTCGGTAAGTATGGAATAAGGAAATGGTCGGTGGAATTCATTTTCTCTAATATATTGATATTTGTAATAGATATCCCATTACCTTTAAGGATATTTTTTTCATGTTTATGTACAAGTTCTGTAGGAACAATTATTATGACAGTCTCCTCGAGGCATGGTGAGATGTTAGCATTAGACCTTAGTTATTGCAAACTTGGAAATAAGTGTGAAGGGTGCGGGAAAATGAAACAACAATTAGGAATTAGATATTTCGTGAACCTGCCAACCCGACAATCTGCAAAAGAAATTCGAAGAAATGGAAAAGTATGGAAAGTGGATGGATGGGCTTCAAAATGGGGTGATAATAGTTCCACAGGAGATGTGAGGACCCAACGATAAAATTGTATGTCTCAAAACTTTTGAGTTAAAAATGTGTACCATGGAAGAGGAGATGATGGGAAAACTGTGTAACACAGAAGAGGGTATGATGTGAGATTCTGGTTGTAAATTTGTGTATCGTGGAAGTCAGGGTTTTGTTTGCAGGTCATGAAACAACAAAAGTGAAATCTAGAGCCCGACTACACAGAATTTCGTATTCGGAGAAGTGGTTAGGTATTGAATGGGGAAGCGGTCGGTCATAATCGTGATATAAAAGAACGAGTGGAAATGTGAGGCTGTGAGTCTACCAACCCATGGAACTAGACATTTTCAGAAAAACGACTAAGTAACGAGAAAGATAAAGTACAGGGGAAAGAGAAACGATAATTTGATTAAGTATAGAAGAGGGAAAAGAAGGGATAATATATTCACATCTGTAATATATATTCCATTTCCTTGAAAGATATTTTCTGCATATTTCTAGAGAATTTATATAGTTATTGCATATACTTGGAAAGAACTTTGAAGGTGGCAGGAACATAAAACAATGACTAGGAATTGGAAAAGGTCTGAACCCACCAACCCAAAGATCTGCTGAAGAGATTGCAAGAAATGGCCAAGTGTGGAAAGTGGTTGGACAAGCTTCAAAATAGGGTGACAAGGGTTACCGAGGAGATGTGAGGCCCCGATAGTCAAATTGTATGTATCAGAAGTTTTGAGTCCAAACTGTGTAACACAGAAGAGGGGTTGATGTAGGAGTCTGGAAGTCAATTTGTATATCGCAGAAGCTAGGGGGTTATTTGTAGGTCAAGGAGTAGTGGAAGTACAGTTTGCCTATCTGGGAACCCACAAGCGAAAAATTCAGGTAGGTATGGAATTGGAGGCCCGAAAGAGATTCCAAGAAATGGAGAAATATGGAAAGTGAATGCACGTGATTCAAAATGGGCTGACAATAGTGCCCGAGAAGATGTGAGGACCCCAAGGTTAAATTTCAGGTCTCATAACTTTTGAGTGAAAACTGTGTATCATGGAATACGGTATGATGTGGGAGTCTGGCAGTAAATTTGTATATCGCGGAGGTTCGGGTGCTGTTTGTAGGTCACAGAACAATGTAAGTACAATATAGAGCCTACTTGCTCAGGAATCCATGATTTGAAAAGTGGTTAGACATGGAATGGGTAGCGATCGATCAGAGTCGTGATATAAAAGAACGAGTTCAAATGTGAACCTGTGAGTCCGCTAATGCGAGCATTGAGACATTTGTCGGAAAATGACTAAGTAACCAGAAAGAGAAAGTAGAGGGGAAAAAGAAACAAGAATTTGGTTAAGTATAGAAGAGGGAAAAGAAGGGCCAATATATTCAATTTTGTAATAGATATTCCATTTCCTGTTAAGATATTTTCTGTATGTTTCTGGATAATTTGTATACTTATTTCATATACTTGGAAAGAGTTCTGAAGGTGGAGGGCACACAAAACAATGACTAGAAATTGAAAATTTCTTGAACCCGCTAACCCGACGATCCGCAAAAGAGATATCAAGAAATGGTCAAGTGTGGAAAGCGGTTGGACAGTCTTCAAAATAGGGCGACAAGGGTTCCCAAGGAGACATAAGGCCCAAATGGTCAAATTGTATGTATCAGAACATTTCAGTGCAAAATATGTAACACGAAAGAGGGGATGATGTGGGAGTCCAAAAGTAAATTTTCATATTGCAGAAGTCGGAGTCTTGTTTGCAGGTCATGGAATAATGGAAGTGCAATTTAGATAAAGGGGAAGCGCTCGGTCAGAATCATGATATAAAAGCATGAATGAAAATGTGAACGTGTGAATCTGCCAACCTTCGCAGCAAGAGATTTTTGGAAAAAACAACTAAGTAACCAGAAAGAGAAACTACACATGATAAAAGAGTGGGAAAATAGAAAGGTGGAGGGAAATTTTCGTAAGAGGGAATTGGTTTTAAACAATTCCCATAGTTTCAAACCATCATTTTGTAGTCCAATATTTTATCCACATATTTTTTTTCTATTGTGCTTGTACCATTAAAAAGGGTGTGAGAAAGTGCTTTGTTGAAGATTAGTTTTTATTGCAACTTCTGGGAGTAATTATGTTCTTGATACATTCTTCCATGACTTTAACATATTAACTTAAGTATTAATCTTCTTGCATGATTGGTTGTTATCATTAAAGATTAATAAATGCATGTTTAGAAACAACAGTGATGATCTTGAATTTTAATATTGTAGTTGATTTCACAGTCCCATTTGACTACAACCACCATATATCATTTTCTTTTTTTATTCGCGAACAATTTTTTTGGTAATTTCATTAATGAAGTAAAAAATTCTTGAATAGAGGCCAAGGGATGGAAAACTAATAAAATTTTCCCTTTTGGACTAAAGGAATCGAGGAAGTGAAAGAGAAATAAGAAATCATTTTCTTAGCAAGGCTGAGATGAAAACAAAATTTCTATGGCGGGGCCCGGACTGCCGCATTGTGATTTGGTCTTTCTATGTTCTATCTGCATTACAAATAGAATTTAATGTTGGTTTGAAACTGTCTAGAATTCATTTTTGTTTCCATAAAATCCTGATGAGATCGACACAATGCATTGTCATATAATTGTTAAATGCTCCATATTAGATCAAATTACTTGAGACAATACAATACTAAAGAATTACGAGACTATCAGACCATGCCAATGAGAAGAGGTGTTAAATTTAGCAAATAAATAGCAACCAAGACTCAAAGGAAAAATTGTTAATACTAAATCCATTAAAAAAAAAGAATATTTGGCAATGTATATATATCCATAGAAATTGGACTGAGTTCTTTGCACCAAAGCATTGAATATATTTTCCATAAACACAGGCACACGACCTGCAACATGAAGAAGCCATCGAGATTCTCTTCAACATCTATACAAAACTGATTACCATGATTTTTTTAGGAAATCCTTACAGTCTTTTCCTCGGGAGGTCAATGTTCGCTACCGCAATCTCAATATCTTGTGGAAGACCTGAGCCGACAAAGAAACAGGAGAGTGGCTCCGCAATGAATAAATCCTTGGATTGAAGTATATGAAAAACACTCCTTCTCCTGACCCTAACATCACTCTAATGTTCAACCCAGGAAGAAAACAATGCAAAATTTTCCAAATGCAGGAGGACATAAGAACCTGTCTTTGCGGTAAAATTTATAGTTCTCACAAGCTTCCCATGAGGAAGAAGATGAAAAAAATTGCAGGGAAAATGAAAGAGCCTGAAACTGAAAGTTAGGACACACCAAAAGAAGACCTCCTCATAGTCGAAGACTTCAGGGACTCAGGTTGCACGAGAAATTCCAGACGCCCAAATTAGTCCATTCTGGGTGGAAGGAGATGAGTAGTAGTAATATTCCTTGCACTAGTGGGAGTTATGGTCCTCATCCCCTAATATGTTAATTGTATATCAGTAGAACAAGAGAGTTGTCCCATAATTGAATAGTGTTTTGGCTTGAAATATATCTCTCGGAGCATCAATAGACCATTTCCTTACAGTGAAAGACTTCCACCTAAACCAGACTAATTTGGACCTCTGGAATTCCTATTTTTGAGCTGCAAAGAGGCTATTGCATTCAACGTTGATTTATTTTATGAAACCCCTTCTTTTCATCTTGTCACAGCCTCCATCATCGAGCTAGCAAGTGCCCCCCATAATGGTTGATTTCAATTTGGGCACAGGAGTGGGAGAAACAGCTACATTACCATCATCCATTGTCATATCATTGCCCATCAGATCATCTTCTCTCGGATAAAAATCGATCACATCCCTCTGCGCTAGCCATCAATGCAGGAGAGTAGGTTGTCTGAGAAGGCAAGGTTGGCTTGGAATTATTTTTCTTGAAATATATCTCTCGGTGCACCAAGGGATTATCTCCTTTTTTTCTCTTGGGTAGAGGGAGATGAGTAGTAAGAATAATCCTTGGGGTAGTGGAACCTCTTGTCATCATTCCCGAAGGTGTTTATTATATCTGGATAGAAATGATGTGGAACTGATGCCATAAGTTAACAGGAATTTCCATTTGCTCCAGATGATGTTTGAAATTAAAATTCGAAAGGGATACTATAACCCTCCACAAATATTTGTTTAATGCGTATCAATGGAAGATCTCCTCGATCCTTTTGCTAATAAATGACAATATCCAAGTTTCGTGTGTAATGAGTTGTTACCATTAAGGCTTACTAAATGCATATTTAGAAAACATTGCGAAGGTGTCAGTGACGACGAAGAGCGATTAATGATTAGATATTTCATAAAGGCGCCAATCGGACAATGCACGAAAGATATTTCATCATGCTTGAAATGAATACTTGGAAATGATAACACTCTTCTTCGAAAATATTGGTTTAATTCCTATTAATGACAAATTTTCTCTGGACTTTAGGACATTAATGACAATCTTAACGGTTCCTGCATGATGAGCTATTAGAATTAAAGATTAATAATTTCATATCTATAAAGAAGTGTGAAGGTGGTGGGGATGGGAAAGAGAGATTAAACCTTGTACATTTCGTCCATCATCCAACCCACAAAAGAGATTCCAGGAAATGGCCAATTATGTAAAGTAGTTGGGCAGGATTCAAAATAGGGTTACAAGATATACTCAGGAGACGTGAGGGGCCGATGGTTAAATTGTGTGTCAATGAAATTTTGACTGCAAAATTTGTAACATGGAACATGGTACAATGACGAATTTCTGCGGTCAATTTGTATATCACGAAATTGTTTGTGTTGTTTGTAGGTAGTGGAACAATAGAAGCGAAATGTTGAGAAAGCCTGGCCAGGAACTGGTGATGGTAATAGTGGCCAAGTACACAATGGGTAAGTGACTAGTTAGACTTGTCATATAAAATCATGAGACATACTCGGAACAAGAAATATTGACGTGATTGAAAACATGGCCACAAGTTCTACTCAGAAGACGTGAAGGCCCAATGGTCAAATTGTATTTATCCCAAATTTTGATTGAAAAATGCGTAACACGGAACAAGGGACAATGGTGTATTTTGACGGTCAAATTGTATATTGTAGAACTTCGAGTGGTGTATATAAAAGAATGAGACATTGAGAAAAACGATACATTCGGAAAAATGACTAAGTAACGAGAAAGGGAAAGAAAATGAGAAAAAGAAAGGGGAATTTGGTCACTAATTTGTAGATCGGGGAAGTCTGGATTCTTTTTGTAGGCGGCAGAACAATGGAAATGTAATGTTGAGCCCTCCTATCTGGGGACCCACGATGAATTTTTTTTTGAATATGAAACTGGGAAGCAGTCGGTTGGACTCATGATAAAAAAGTATCAGTATAAATCTGAAGACGTGAATCCATCAACCACCGCATCTAGACATTTTCTGAAAAATGACTAAGTAACCAGAAAGGGAAAGCAGAGGGAAAAAAGAAAGGGGATGGAAATTTTCGAAAGCGAGAATTGGTGTAAGAAATCCCCATTGATGGTCTTAACAATAACTATGAACTACATTAAACATGTGAATAGGTTCTTCAATCAAGGAATAGATAAACTGAACCATGCTTATAGTTTCCAGGATGTGTTTGTATAAGAGAAGCATTGAAAAGACACAAGAAAATCAATTTTGGGATGTTTAATTAAATTTATTGTACTATCAACTTCATCAAAATTATACCAATGACCAATTTGAATTTTAATGTCCTGTCATTGATATGATAGTTCTGTTGGACTTCACATAGTATATATCCTTTTATTAAAAAATATTCCTGGAGATGAATTTTGCTAAGTTCATCGATCAAGGAAAAGTGTTAAAATGAACCACATACTACATTTGTGTCAGAGAGATTATATTATAAGGAAAAGTACGTCCTGCATATTCTTTAAGATCATAGAAAAATTGCCAAGATCTTGAATGTATGATTAATTTTCTAGAATGAAGCATACAACCAAGAGCCAAGTAAACACCAAATGTATTGAAAGTCGAGGCACAAGGAAATGCATGAACACAAAAGACGCCAAGTCAGGTCCCACAAGCTTCTATAGAGCAGTACGCATTGAAATTTGCATAAAACAATTTGATATATATAAAAAAAACACGCGTGGCATTGATTTTCTCTTACATCTGGTATATGTTCTGATGAGAAAATAACCAGGGCCATGAGATATGAACAAAATTCTCCCAAACAAAAGACAACACAAAACTAGTGGAGCTTCACCATTGTACCCCAAATATAACCAAACCCCAAAATGGGGAACAAGAAACTTTTCGATTACTATTTTACCATGAAGCAAGATCACTATGGACATTTTCTTCTGATAATGTCATGTTCTATCACTACCAGTTTTAACAATGCCAAATTTCCAATATTATTGGAAATGCTTGATGGTTCTGCTCAGAGGAGAAAGTTGTTTCGATGGTAAAAAGGATGGACCTAAGTTATTTACAGTTGGATACTTTATATGGGGTTTTTACTCATGCTTCCCATTTATGGACTAAACAATCTTATTCACTTGTACCTCAACAATAAATGGACTTGCCTATATGAATTCCAATGCCTGAACTCCCCAATATCTATAGTGAGTTTTGAAGATCTCAAGCTCATGTTTCAATCCATGATGAGCCCTTTTTTCTCAATTAGGGCATCTATAAAATGCAGATACCATACCATAAATGTATATTTGGAGATCATCTTCTTTTTTATTTGGGTACCCAAAAAATGCAGAAATCCTGCTGTGGTTATACAGTTGGAAAACATTTTTCCAATTTGCGCACCCAAAAAGGTGCAGACTCCTCCAACAAATCCACAGCTAGCCACCATTTTTTTTTCATTTGGACACCCCAAAAAATATGAAAAATAACAACAATGATTTCATTTGTAGTTAGATTCTCCGTGTTGTTTCGAGTGCACAAAAATAAACAAAATATCTGGAAAGAAAATTTTACAGCCATAGATGTAAAATCCAAAGAGCTCGAGTCCAAGGAACGTTCATCTAGGTGTTGAAGAAAAATTACAGACACACATGATATTTTTTCGTTTCCTACCAAAGATTGATATGATTTTTTTTTTCATCCGATATGCAATATTGCATTGTCCTCATTTAATGTAAATTTTCTATGTATCTGAAAGTAACGCAACGTGTAGACATTGTTTTCCTTTTTTTGTAGGTATGCTTCATATGACGATTTTGTTAACCTAGGAATCATATCTTGTAATAGAGGATGTATAATTGTGCAATGTACGATTGTGTTTCCCATAGTTCAGATGGCAGCATTGAGGCAATGTCAATATATGTAAGGTAATTTTTTACTGCATCGTAGACAATCAATTGCATCATCACTTATGAAAGAAGAAGAAAAACAAGGAGAGTTGCATTTCACACATACAGGCTCGAAGGGGGTCAAGTACTTTTTCATTGCAACCAAAAAACCCTCAACCTGGGCAGATCAACATAGTAGTTAATATATTGAACAATATAATATACAACTGCATCATCATAGTAGTTAATATATTGAACAATATAATATTAACCCATTAAAAAAAAAAAAAAAAATGTGCAAAAATTGGTGAAGGAAATTTGTATGAGAAAAGTAAGGATGAAATTGTAGATGTATACACACAATAGTTGTAGAGAGTTAGTTTCTTGAGATCTTGTACTATGTATGTTCGCAATTTTGTTACAAATGTTTCTTGGGTTGTGCGAAAGATCCTTTCTTTAACATCTCTTTTCTTTGTCATATTTTTGAAGATTATAAGTGGAAATTTCCCTTTATGAAATTGTTGTTCCATTGAGGAAAACAAATTTGAATAGGTGTCAAACAATAGCAGCTGGAACATGGAATAGTGCAATAGTTGTGTAACATAACCGAGACACATGGACATGTGAATGTAAAGGAAAAAAATGGATATGGATAACGGTACCATTGCCTTGTCATTGTCTGAATATCCATATTTTATATGGAGAATGTGTTGTGAGCTAAGTTTTCTCGTGAGTGTGAAAACTGCACCAATGGTTTCGATTGGGTAAGTGTCATTACTCTATGCAAGTTCGTTGATAGTTGTGTCCGGGACGAAACAACATTCTGAACAAATAGCGGGATTTTTTTCCACAATACTTGTTTCGTTGAGAGATATAATCTCATCACAATCACCATGGTCATATACTATTTTGGGAAATATATTAAAATTTGCAATGGATATCCCATTAACTGGAAATATGTTTTTTGCATGTTTCTGGACAAGTTGTGTGGGAATAGTCAGTGTGACTGTCATTAGGGCTTTGTTTTATGTCATGTCAGCACGCATAATGGATCTAGTTTTGTTTTCCTTCTCCAAGTAGGTGTTATAGACGACCATTATGTCCCTGATGAACACTTGTCCAGTTGGACGTTTGTTCAAGCCCTTTATTGATAGTATTTTGGGTGTTACAAGTTTATACCTCGTGACATCTTTTGAACACGAAAATTTATGTGAATCGTACTCTGCATTATTTTTTTGTTTTCTTTTTTCCTATCATAAATGTACAAGTAGAATCACAACTTGGATGAAGTATGGAGCCAAAGTTTTAGCAACGAGACCTCTTAGTTTGCGAAACCTGTGCTATGTTCAGCATCTAACTTGTGCTCGTTGATACCTCTTGTGAACTCCAAAGTATGTGTTGCAGATGACATCAAGATATTCACCATCCCATAGATGAATAAATAGATGAGGATATTTGTTTGGTAAAAATATGAGGAAAAAAATGTATGCATCTTTACCTTTGGCCTTGTCGGTCTATTGATGTTTACGATGATTGATTGCTCATGGTCATGTCACTAGTCCAACTTTTTTTTATTCAAGCATGTGTAGATGAACATCAGAAGGACTCAATAAGAATATGCATTGTATATTGTCCATAATTGTTCTGATTGTCACATACAGGGTCGAAGGAGATGGAATATGAAATAGAGTGTGAAGGGATACTCATGAAACATGATGAGCCAATGGTCAAATTGTATGCCTCAGATTTTTTGATTGAAAAAATGTGTAACAGTAAATAGGGCATGATGGGGAGGTACGACGACCAATCTGTATATCGCAGAACTTCTAAATCGATAGGGGCAAACTGAACCTGTCACCCCGAGAACCTGTAATCGAAAAAGTGTCTAAGTATGGAATGAGGTAGAAGCATGAGTATAAATGTGAACCTGTGATTCCACCAACCGGTGCACCTATATATTTTTTTAAATACGACTAATAAAAGAAACCAGAAAGAAAAAGTAGATGAGAAAAGTTAAGTATAGAAGAGGGGAAAAAATGGATAATATAAAGTGGTAAAATTAGAAATGGAGAGGGAAACGTTTGGAAGCGGGAACTATAAACAAAGGCCCATTGGTTCCAAATCATCATTTTCTAGTACAATATTATTTGAACCAACCCATTTTGTATGTTTCATTTACTAGCACAGTTGGTATGCCTTTTTGAAGATTGTACCACAACCCCCTCTACTGTTTCATATAAGAATTCATCTTCCAGTCCAACCAATCTGTTTCTTTCAATGTAGAAATGTCTAACATGCAATGGACATGAAGGTAAGTTAGTATGCAAAAATACATGTAAAATAAATAAATATAGTTCTATTTATTTCAATGTAGCCGCAAAGATAATATAATTCACATGAGGATAAGTTACTAAGTAGAAAGATACGTAGTATCTGCATATAGTAAAATAGGTGCAAAGCAATAGAACAAGTAGAACAAATACACAAACAATGAATGAAATACTAAACCCTGGAATATGAAATAAGAGTAGAGGCATGCACCTCTGCAACTCCTCCTCCACATTCGTGGGAAAGAGTCCATCGTCCTCTCCAACCACTTTGTTTTCTTAAATGTAGAAATACAGAAAAAATACAATGGACATGAAGGAATTTGGTATGCGGGAAGACATGTAAAAAAATAAACAGAGTTCGAATTTTTTCAATGTAGAGGCATAGAAAATACAAAGGACATGAAGATAAGTTATTATGTACGAAGGTATGCAATATCTACATACAATAAATTGGGTGAACACATATACCTGGACAATTAATGAAACACAAAACAATGGAATATGAAATAATAGTACAAGCATGTACCTTTGTATCTCCTCTTCCACTGCTGTGGTAAAGACTCATTCGTTTTCTCCAACTATTTTGTTTGTTTGAATGTGGGAACACACGAAATACAATGAACATGAATGGAAGATGGTATGCAGAGGAGAACAAGTAATATGTACATACACTAAATGAGAATCAATGAATATAATAAAAGATAGTTAGAAACATGACCCTTTGCTTTTCTCCATCGATGGTTGTAATTATATAAATTTTTTCCTGCCCAAAATACATTACAAGCCACAAAATATTAAGAAATGGCATGGCCATAGCTAAATGATTTTGGTTTTCTGCGGCAAATTATCTAGATATTCTTTGACATGTGGAAATATAATTTTGCAGTATCTTTGGTGTACATCTCATATTTCAATTACAAGACAAATTCTATCATGGTCACACCAGCCTGTGTACAGGATAAAGAGTTTGTATTGTGATATGGGAACATTTCACCATATATGGTTATTAAGTGCATTTTGGACATGTTTTATCTTAACAAAAATACAACATACATTGTAATTGCACATATAGTTCTCCAATCATTTTTTATGCCACTATTTTGTATCATGTCAACACTGAAGTATCCTAGAATGATAATGGTTTCATCCAAATGTAAATGGTGTGATCCATTTGAGAACACATTCATTATGCTAGCAATGTTACATTCCAAACAACATAGAAACTAAATACTGCAATTTGCAATCCACAGAACACCACTCTTGGTAGCACCATATCAGTATCATTTTCTTCTACAACAACATTTTAAAAATACATGTAGGTATGGTCCAGAACTAGGAAAAAGAATTGGAGAAAACATTAAGAGAAGGATAGGTGGGCACGAGAAAGATATCATATCTCAACTTCACCAGACACATCAAACAACATAACTGCAAGTCCACTCATGGGTGCAGAACCTGAACACCGCAAAGTGAAAAAAAAAATTGCTCCAACTACTAGCGTATGACCCCAACCTTGCAAATCCAAAGTAAACAAAATAAAACAACAATCAACAAACCAGTGAGCAATCACGAACATGCCCAACTGGATCCCCAGGACCTCAAACTTGCAAACTTGAGCCAAACAACAAAAATAGGCAACTGACGAGCCAACGAACCAACGAACAAGCAACAAGCACTGAATGAGTAAAAACCATATCTATCTCCAATGATTACCAAACTGAATCCCAACCACATAAGGAACTAGAAACAAATGACGAGCATGCCATTAGAAATAATCAAACATTCTTACTTGCAAACTGAAAATAGTGAACAACAAAGAGCGAATAGAAAATGAAATTATGGCATTGAAACTTGCTCTGAAATGATGAACGTCAAAAGCGTAGGTTGAATTATGGGTGCAACACATGGAGCCCGCAAAGTAAAAAAACACAGATTCAACTGTGAATGCAGTACCCCAACCCTACAAAGTTGAAGTAAACAAAAGCAAGCAACAAGAACCAACAGGTCCAACTGTAGGCGCAGGTCCCCAACCTTTGAAAGTTGAACCAAACAACAACAAGTAGCAACTGACGAACCAACGAACAAGAAGCACCCACCGAACTGGTAAAAAATGTATGTATCTTCAATAATGACCAAATTGCATTACAAGAATAGAATAAGTATGAAACATACAATTCCTATTCAACTGGCAGAGGACAACAATATTGTCCAAATTCACTAAAACATTGTATGGAAAAATTCGAGAAAAAATGTACTCTCAGAAGCCTATTTAGGTAAACATTTAAGGCTATCAGTTTTTTTAAGGGCCTCACGATATGCAAGCATTTAAGTTGTCAGGCCTATTTCAGGACCTTGCACTATGTAAACATTTAAGTTGTCAGGCCTATTCAAGAACCTCAATAAAAGTGTCAATGCTCGAAACCTTCAGTATGTAAACATTTCAATACAAATACAAATGACTAATAATAATAATATGACATATTAATATGCGATCGCTATAGTCCCTCTACGCCTTCAACATGGACTAATAATAAAAAAACATTAAAAAACAATGTCCATGCTCAGAACTTTCGGTATGTAAACATTTCAGAAAAAATGTAATAAAAATTAAAAAAGAGCGTCTAAGCTCAAAACTTTAGATATCTACACATTTACAACATTGGGAACAACAAAGTTGACAATAATACCTCCAATATATTCTCCAATGATATGATGACATACAAATTTTTTTTTATATATATATAAAATAATGTTTTTACTTCTATAGTATGAACAATACAAATGATGTGAAAATTTATAGTCAAATGATATATTAATATGAAGTCAATGAATTATCGATCGCTATAGTTCCTCTGCGCTTTCGGCAGGAACTAATAAGACGTAACTAGGCCCATTAGACAATACATACTCTGTTATGATAGTAAAATGAATAATAAAACTAATTGATTTTATAGTGCATTTCTAGTAACCACCAAAACATGAGAAAGTATCTATATTCACTAAATGTGTGGTTTTATAAGAACTAAACAAGGATATGACTATTTGTTTGTGATGTATGGTTCACATACTTTAAATCCTTTTCTAATACTTAAATGGAAGTGGTTTATAGGGAAAAGGAAACGTTTTCACATCATGTAAAGAGTGTGCATTTCGTGCATTATAACAAGTCAAACATCTTTTTACTTTTCATTATAATTCTACGATTAGCTAGAGTGAATAAATTTATTTATTTATGAATATTGTTTTACTTGATATGTTTACAAATGGTAAATCTTTTGTTTAATAAAAAAAGAATACCTCATTTTTTTTTATTTTCATCCATGATATATTTTTTTAATTGTTATATTACCATTATTAGTCTATATTCAATGGTTAATTTAATGTATGCAATTTTATAATAATATTTATTTATATGTAAAGATGTAAATAAAATATTCTTTGATTTTTTTTTTTTTTATCATGAAAAGTTTTGGTAAACAATATCTCATTTTATAATAACACTTTCTAACATAGAAGAATAATTAGTTGTCACAATTTAGTAAGTTTTAGAAGGTTGAATAAAATATAAAAGGGAAGGGTTATGATGATTTTCTATTAAGTGTTAGAACATTGAATCAAGGATAAAAATAAAGATTATGATAACCTAGTAAATAAAAATTATAATACCCTAGATGGGCTGACATACGGTGGTCACATATACCATGTGACCATGCACAAAAACCACCCCCTCTATCCTAGGTTGGAAACACGACGACACTCATTTACTTCACGTGTGATCACCTCTGCAACCACACCTTCTATCATCCTCCATCCTATACAATGCTCGTGTGACTTTGATGGCTCCTCAGTTCACTCTGAGAGTTAACCTCATCACTCTCCCTTGGAATATGGCTCATTATTCTCTTTCCTTGGACCTGCGAGCTCTTCTCCCTTCGCCTGTTCTTCATTCCATGCTCGATCTCCTCTTCTGCTCCAAGCACCCTCCTTTGGCCTTGCACACTTGTTCCACCCCATGTCTCCATATGCGCGATCCACTCTGCTATCATCTTATTCGTATAACACGAGGTTACTTTCTTAGAGCTAGCTCACGCTCAACTCATAGTGGATGAACTCATTAAAATTCTCAGCCTTGTTTCACCTCTTCCTACCACACCAAAATGGATCAATGTTTCTCTCCTCCTACAGGCAAAGCCAACAATCAAAATCCACCCTCTCCTCCACCCATGATTTCTGCCACATGTACGCTTCCCCCAAATATGGATGCAACCTCCAGTTCTGCAGCCACACCTCTGCCTCACCCTGTCTTCACTGATGTTCAGAGGGAAACCATTTTAGCATTGCGTCGATACAATGCATAAATGAAATTTCAGCAGGAGTTGATAGAGAAGTGCATGGATAGGCTTTTGGATTCAGGAGGACAAGACCCAACTCAGTGCTACACCTCAGAGGAGCTGCTATGGGATACAATGGAGCCAAAATAACCGGACTCATCCGAACATTATTTCCCCTACAACACACATGTAAGTAACCATAGAACTATCTTTTTTGCTTCAGTAATAGGCTTAGCATAGCTATTTTGATTGTTCATCATAACAATTTGTTCTATAGTAATTACAATAGAATAATTTTATGGGATTTTTATCTCTGGTGATGGGGTTGGTTTCGCTTCATAGCATCATGAGCACCAATTTCTACATTATATGTAAATTTTGATCATGAAAGGTAATACAACTACTAGCTTACAAAAAAAAATAACAACTATAATATGAAAGAACAATATATCTCATTTTGTAATAACTATTGGAAACATGGATGAATATATGATTAGTTGTGGCAATTAACTACTTGTTAAAACTTTGAATTAAAGATAAAATAGGAAGAAGGTGGGATCAAACATAAAAATGAAAACTATGATAACCTATTAAATAACAACTTTGCTAAGAGTGTTTGTGTAAAATCAATTAAATTACAATAAACAAACTTTTAATAATAAATTGTAGTAAATAATTTGATTATTTATTTATCAATACCAAAATGTTAAAATTTAACAAATTTATTGTTAAATGGGTTTCACATGATTTTCTTTATTTATGAAGGTTAATAATCTTTCCTTAATTAAAATTACTTTAAATATTCAATTCAAATTATAATAGTTAAAATAGATTTTTTTTATTAAATATATAAGTGATTTCGAAATTACTTCATATATTTCATAATATAAAAAATTAAATAATTTAATTATTTATTTATTAATGTGAAATTTAAAAATTTAACAAATTTCATATAGTTTCTCTT
>SNQJ01S0001236.1:437841-450605 GCA_010110895.2 Picea sitchensis
AAGTTGAATTTCCTTTCGAATTAATTGGAATTCCTAAATGAATTCTTGTATGTTCTCTCATGATAACTGCATGTGGTTGATGCAGATGAGATGATGTTGATAAAAGTTAAAATTTTGGCTACAAAGAGTATCTCGGGAAGATGTTGCCTGGAAACCTGTGAGGGCAATTGGAACTCCTGGAGCCATGGTGCTCTAAGACTTCTGGTCCGTCTTGTTGCCAAGCCCAAGGAAGGGAGGTGTAGCACCGATGGATTGTGCTTGTGAAGGTGTATACTCCTGGGTGGGATAGGCATGTGGGGAATGAGAGACCATTGGTTGGAGTACTGCTGAGGTTTGAATGGTTGGAGTGTTGTTGAGCTCTGGTACCTTGGCCTAGACCATGTGGATAAGGATTGTGGACCATGGCTATCTTGGGAAGCCATTGCTTGATGGATTTATATCTCTACTCCAGGGTGGGAGGTCTCTCAATCAAAAGATAAGTACAATTCTCTATTTATTGTATGTTGTGTATGTTGTATACAATTTTAATGTTATTGAATTTGTTTGTATATACATACATATACATTGCATATATGGTTGCATTATTGGATCCGTGACTGTACCTAAGGTGTCTCATATTTAATTACTTAAGAAATATATATAACTTATGCTAATCATGTAATTGATTGGAATATGATTCAAGTGGAACCAGAAAGTGTCCTGCAAGTGCATCATGTGAGCATATTGGACAGGAAAAACAAATAGCTCCGGAATCGAGCTATAGAGCTTGTAAAGATCCAGTGGACCTGGTACAATCCTGAGGATGTGACATGGGAGCATGTAGATGTTATGCAGGCAGAGTACCCGCATCTTTTTGAAAAATTTTGAAAATCTTGCAGATGTTATGTAAGTTGCACTGAGGATAGTGCAGAAATAAGGGAGGGGGATTGTAATGTCCCCAAGGCCGAGCCCAGTTGTAAATCTGATGTATGAAATGAATTGTAAATATGTGTTATAGGCTGGTGAGCCAAGTTTGTATAAGTCGGTGGGATTATGTGATTGTTAGGCCAGAGAGCCTAAGGGTTGGAGGCCAAGGGCCTGATTTTGTACTTGTATGTATGCAACACATTAATAAATATAGACACCACCGCGTGCAAACTGACCACGATGAATGAGTGATGGGGGACTGAGCTTCCACAGACTGAGAAAGGAATTAAGGGCTAGAAGGTGGGAAAAGGGGCTAATTGTTGAGCCTAAGGGATTAAGCCTTGGAAATAATATTTTATTATTATTCCAAAAAGCCACATGAATTATGTGAATGTGACGTTTTATCCTAAGTTCTTAGGGAAGGACAAAGGAATTCCAAATGCGAAGGAATGCATGTTGAATGGAATGCATGCAGTTCCATGGGTAACAAGTGTCAACCCTGGTGCATGCAAATAAAACAACCAAGATGAGTTGTACGAGGGGTTCCTCGCCCATTCCACCTGACTGCCTGAGCATGTACAGAGCTTAGAGAAGTACGACTAACTTGAGATTTGTATAGAACCCTCGTGCTTCCCTGTGAGCTGAAAAGCCTGTGTTTGGCTATGAAAAACTATGTATATCCTCCTTTCTGAAAACTGAGAAGCCTGTGTTTGTTTCTGAAAAGGTCGGGTTCACCCTCTCTATTCTGAGTCATGGAATCTGTGTCATTCCCTACGTGGATTGTTTGTCACGTGTTCTTGAGAACCAACACTGTGAGACCTTGCGCCATTGCTAAGCCTGTTTGGGAAGCCCGTGTCTGTTTTTTTGGTTGGTTGTGGTGGCCACGCAGAGCTGGACTGCGCGTGGCTTGCTAGNCTAGGTGAGGGAGGTGACTATTGTTGGAAGAGTCAAGTTGTCAGGTCTATGAGCAATTCTCTCCAGGTAAGAGAGTTTACTGGGAAGTGGTTTCTTCTAGAGAGTGTCCAACACCAGCTTCGGGCTCTGAGACTTACTGATCTAGCCTATTGCTGAGACCTAGAGAGGGAGGTTAGCACCAATGGACTATGCTTGTGAAGGTGTATACTTCTGGGTGGAACAGGCATGTGGGGAATGAGAGTCTGGTAGTAGTGGGCGTAAGATGACATCTTGGGAAGAATCCTTCTAGTTTTTATGTGTTGTTTTCCCTGTAACCTCAGCCTAGCCTAGGATTTCTTTCCTTTGGGTGGAGCTTAGTCCAAGCTCGGGGTTGACCCACTGCTGAGTTGATGAGAAGTGCGGTCTAAGACTGGGAGTTTCGTGGAAGGCCTACACGTGGTTGGTGGAATCTACCACTATTTTGAAGATAAGTATCAGATGATATTTATTCCTGTATTCCGTTGTGTATATCAATTTAATGTTAAGACTATTGATTGTTGATTATAGCAGTAAATCTTATGTTTACTCTAATTTTAATTGAATTTCTTGATTAAATGCATGTTATTACTATAATGTCGGTATGAGCTATGTACAAAGTGGTGTTATAGTTTTATTTAAGATTGATTAAGCCTTGGTAACCGAAAGGTGGTGCTACAGGTGTCAGTCGAAGATTGCATCGGCGTGATTGTTGTATCAACCAAAGAAGGAATAGAGTGTTGTGAAACCATAGATTCCTTAGAACCTGAAGGGCCCTTAGGTGAGCCCCACGCTTCTGGTATCCCAATAGTAAAAGGACACAGCCGCGTAAGGTGACTTCCTTCACAAGTATTGCAAAGGAATCTAGGCTGACGGCCGAGACGTCCAGTCTTCTCAATCATATGAATGCCCACAGCATGACTTGCAGTGGCTGGTGACATGCTCCTAGCATGACTTGTAGAGGCTATTAAAAAATATCCAACATGACTAGCAAAGGTTGGTGATGAATCCCCAACATCAATAGTAGAGGTTGGTGATGAATCCCCAACATGACTAGCAGAGGTTAGTGATGGATGTGTAGTGTGACTAGTAGTGACCAGACATGTGCCCCTTGCATGACTTGTAGTAGCTAGTTACAGGTCTTCAACATGACTCCCAGAGGTTGTCGATCAATCTCCAACATGACTAGCAAAGGTTGGTGATATAATGCCAGTATGACACACAGTGATAGGACTTGTACCCCTAGCATGACTTGCACTGGTTGGTTGCAGGTTTTCAACATGACTTGCATAGGTTGTCAACCAATCTCCAACATGACTATCAGCGGTTGGTGATATAATGCCAGTATGAAACGCAGTGACTGGACTTGTGGTAGTGATGAATTGCGACATTTGATTCCAAGGTCCAAGGAGAGATTGGTTCTGAGAAATTGCAGGCGAGGAAGGATACTAGTTTACACCTCGTCCCTATCCAGCAGGATAGTATCCTCCTCCATACTAATTTGTAAAGGGTTGTACGAGCATCAACACTAAGGAATATGCTTGAGAAGAGAAAGCGACATGACAAGGGTTACTCATGTGAGGATATATGTTGCCCCTAGAGGAAGGAACTTATTGAGGGGGGTAGCCCATAATACAAAAATAACTTCCCCGAGATGAAACACCAGAGGACAAATGGAGGTCAGTCATGGGAAAAGTGTTCATAGGAACTGACATGCTGGAAGAAGGATAGGTGGATGGAGTGTAATAAGCAGGATGATTTCATAGTTGGGTACTTACTTCTCGCATAGTGGATTCGTAGGAAAGAAGATTCCAACCTCCTACCGTAAGAGGTGTTTGAAGGATATGAATCGCACCAAACAAAGAGGGATAAGAAGGAGGCATCATGGCCTCAGACCCAAAACTTGTATTCGCATAAGGAGGAGAGACAGAGGATGGTAAGTGAGAATACATATCAAACATACCATGAGAAAAATGATTAGAGACCTAATGCATTGACTGAGTACCATAATTATGCATACCATTATAAAAAGTGGAAGGGTTCATCCCCATGAAATGAGTAGGCATCATGGGGTGGGTAGCAGTAAATGAGGGCCCTAAAGAAACTCCACTATCCATAATAAGAAAGACTCAACAAAAAATCCTATGGTCAACTAATAGTTAAAAATCCTATGGTCAACTTATTAATAACCACTTCAATCCTCCACCAAAGGCAAGCTCAAAGCAAAGAGAGAATGAGATCCTCTTGACAACAAGGGAAGAGCTTGGGGGCTGAATACTGTGTTTAGACTTGAGGGACAAAGGGATTCAGACTCAATAACAAGTAATTTCTCCAGAGTAACTTTTCTCTCAAAGTTGAATGCTTTCTCTCTCTTTTTCCATAGCTCGAAATTGTGCTCTTATAGCCTCCAGGATGCAACTGAAGGGCCGAGTCGAAAGGTTTCCAGTATATGGAAGGCCAAAGATCAGAGATCTTTTGTCATGACATGGAAACCTGACATCATTTTGTATTTTCTAGCACAAATCCCAATATACGTGAGTTGTAGTGGAGCATCAAGCATATACACATTTTTAAAAGAAGTAAGGGAGCGTACATGTTGAAAATTATATATTTTTGGCTGTGGATTTATCAAAAATGGGTTGATAAGTCTGCATAGGGAAATGGAAAAAGGCCCTTTGTGCAAGATAGAAATGGTGAGGCAAATCTTGGTATAATAGATGCCCCCTAATGTGTGATATCATAGCAGTATATGTGATGGACAAAATACATTATAAATAACCCAGAAGTGGAGTGGTAGACAACCAACTGGATGAACTCAATTTCTCATTACATTATGTACTAACTTTGCATACATGGCTTCCAAAAATACAATGCAGATCCATGTGGAAAATATACCAACAAGTGTTCATGGCCATGAGTAGGCAAATATAAACACGGTTACATGCCAATAGTTTTCATAGTCATGAACAAGGCCCAGTGAAACCAGTCTCAAAATCAAACTGAAGATATATGTATACCATGTAGTACAATCTAATCTCCCATGATCACACAAGTCAAATAGGTACTGGTCCAATGAAATGGAAGCAACAACTTAGGAAAGTTGTGTCTACAAAGTGATGTCTTCAAGTCTTTAATACAATCTGCCAATGGTGCAAGTCTACATCATGTGAATAAATGAGTTGAGGTCAAGCACAATGAGGCATCGTTTGATTACTAGTCATTGAGGTATACCGTTAACAAATGCGAGACAAACTACCAATGATGAAAGTAGGTATCAAGGCACCGATTACAACTCTACAAATGTGAATAAAGGAGATGGTGTCGAGCACTTGAGATATCTATTGATCAGGAGACACTGATGTATTCCCGTCTGTCAATGGCGAGAGAGTCTGCCACTAATGACTGCAAGTTTCAAGGTACTCATAAAACTCTAGGTCTCATAACCAAAATATATTAGATGAAGTCGATGGAAAGAGACCCACTGAAAGGAGAGCATTAAGGCATCTCTCATCAGTCATCACGACGAAGAAAGCATGAGCTTCATGATTTGGTGGAGATCAGACGAAGAACATGTTCACGAACCAACGACCATGTGCGTCTTTTGCATGTGCCAAATGCAAGCGGTACACCAAACGAACCCTCTAAATATACGCCAATGATGAAAACTGATAACAAAGGCGAGGAAACCACCAATAAGGCCAATGGCATCCAAGACACTGCACGAATCCCAAAGTGTGAATAGATGTCTTACTATTGAACACAAGGAAAACCACCCAATCAACGACCTATGATGAAATGTCGATTTCTGGTTTCAAGGTGACCTACCATTGATGAAAGTAGGGCCAAAGTGCATCATAATACCAAAGTATCATGTGATTGTGAGACAAACTGAGGGTATGGTCGACATGCAAAGTCAATATTTCTGAGGAGTGGCCAACACAGGTTGATAGAATTCCTTTGAACAAGAGCATGAGACATACAGTGGACTTTTACAGCATAGACTTAATGATTTGACAATTATATGCAAGAGCCATCCATAATGTTCTCTATAGTGGCTAGAAGATTAACCAGTCGATAGAGAAAATTATGTAACAAGATGAGCTTCCTAAGGCTATGCTAAACCCAAAATTATGATGACACAAGGACTCAATAACTTTGAGATTTGTTCCTCAATATAGTACTCCCTTCCCACCCATCTTTTTTTGTTTTTTCATAACAATTGAATTCTATGATATAGAGGAGGGAACGAGTGTCGCAAGTAAGCAAAATTAGTTCCAGTAGTGGAACGTACCTATTCTCAATGCAAGGAAATGCATGCGGGAGATGGACACTCAGGGTGATGTTCCCTCCAAGGTATAGGGTGTCAAATTGTGAAGGATAGAAACAAGGCTCTGCTTGGTTGAGGATGCAAACTGCTTGGGCCTTGGTTCATAACAGAAAGAGAGAACCAGCTAAAGGATCAATACTGAAATCAAGGGCATGAGATGCAATCACAATTTAAGGCCAAAAAATGTCCTTTTTTATATATTTTAGTCTACTTGGTGTGAAAAAGGGGTAAACTTGTGCCAAATAGACGTCTTTTCAAATCCAATTTACGAGTGTGAAAAAGACAAGTTCACTCAGCGATCTTTTCCATTTTTGATAGCGAGTCGGAAAAGAGCTTAACTAAGACTCGTGATCTTTCAAATCCAATTTTAACGAGTGTGAAAGGGATAAATTACTCGGCGATCTTTTCAATTTTTAGTAATGAGTTGGAAAAGATCTTAACTAAGACTCGTTATGGAATATTCTAGGAGGAAAGCCATGGGGGAGGCCAAGGCTCCCGTATGAACTTTCTGTGGAATGTTGGTATCTTACGAAGAACCGACACAAGCTCAGGAAGACCCAAAGCTCTCCAAGTCGAGGAGGGAAATTTTTTAATGGAGGTTATCGGCTCTGTGTTATATCATATAATGTCTCTTCTTGGAAAAGACATAGGTGGAGGCATTGGATTCCCCACAAGACCATCCCAATCAAAGGGAACCTCATTAGGACTTGGAGGGAGAGAACTCAGGAAGAGTAAAACTCTCTCTTGTTCAGAAGGTGAAGTGCTAGAAATGCTAAGGACATGGCATAGAAAGTATATAACTAGAACCAGAAGAGTTGGATCGACCAAAAATTGCATTGGCATGATCACTTCCTTAGAGTTGTCACTCTCCAAGAGAAGAGTGGGGTCGATCGAAGATTGTATCGATACAACCACTTCCTCAACCATTGGTTGAATAAGATGTGAGACAATATAGTCCATAGGTGCATCACCCCAAAAAACAAGAGTGTTGTCGGTCAAAGATTACATCGACATGACCATTGGTTGAACAAGATCCGAGAAAACAAGGTCAAGAGGTGTATCACCCCTAAACAATCCAGAGGTGTCGGTGGAATATTGCATCGAAACGATCACAGGTGGAATGGCATGTGAGACAACAAGGTCAAGAGATGCATCAACCCATAAAGGAAAACGGGTGTCAGTCAAAGATTGCATCGACGTGATTGTTGTATCAACCAAATAAGGAATAGAGTGTTGTGAAACCATATATGCCTCATAACCCGAAGGGCCCTTAGGTGAGCCCCATGCTTCTAGTATCCAAACAGTAAAAGGACACAAACGAGTAAGGTGACTTCCTTCACAAGTTATGCAAAGGAATCTAGTCTTATGACTAAGACGTACAGGCTTCTCAATCATATGAATGCCCCCAACATGACTTGCAGTGGCTGGTGACATGCTCCCAGCATGACTTGCAGAGGCTAGAAGAAAATATCCAACATGACTAGTAGAGGTTGGTGATGAATCCCCAACATGAATAGAAAAGGTTGGTGATCAGTCCCCAACATGACTAGCAGATGTTGGTGATGAATATCCAACATGAATAGCTGAGGTTAATGATGGAATTGTAGTGTGAATAGCAGTGACCAAACATGTGCCCCCAACATGAATTGCAGTGGCTGGATGTAGGTATTCAACAAGACTTGTAGAGGTTGTTGACCAATCTCCAACATGACTAGCAGAGGTTGGTGATATAATGCCAGTATGACACCCAGTGACTGGAATTGTGCCCCCAGCATGACTTGCAGCGACTGGTTGCAGGTTTTCAACATGATTCGCAGAGGTTGTCAACCAATCTCCAACATGACTAGTAGAGGTTGGTATTATAATGCTAGTATGACATGCAGTGACTGGACTTGTGCCCCCATCATGACTTACAAAGGCTGGTTGCAGGTTTTCAACATTACTTGCAAAGGTTGTCGACCAATCTCCAACATGACTAGTAGCGATTGGTGATATAATTCTAGTATGACACACAGTGACTGGACTTGCAGCGATGATGAATTGCAGAATTTGAGTCCAAGGTCCAAGGAAATATTGCTTCTAAGAAATTGCAGGCCAGGAAGGATCCTGGTTTACACCCTGTCCCTTTCCAACAGGATAGTATTCTCCTCCATACTGATTTGTAAACGGTTGTACGGGCATCGACACTAAGGAATCTGCTTGCGAAGAGAAAGAGACATGACAAGGGCTACTCATTTGAGGATATATGTTTCCCCCAGACGAAGGAACTTCATGAAGGGGGTTGCCCATACTACAAAAATAACTTCCCCCAGATGAAACACCAGAGGACATATGGAGGTCAGACATGGGAAAAGTGTTTGTAGAAACCGACATGGTGGAAGAAGGATAGGTGGATGGAGTGTAATAAGTAGAATGATTGCATAGTTGGGCACTTACTTCTCACATAGTGGATTCGTAGGAAGGAAGATTCCAACCTCCTACCATAAGAGGTGTTTGAAGGATATGACTCCCACCAAACAGATAAGGACAAGAAGGAGGCATCATTCCCCCAGACCCAAAACTTGTATATGCATAAGGAGGCAAGACAGAGAATGGTAAGTGCAAAGATATATCAAACATACCATGAGAAAAATGATTAGCAACCCAAGGCGTTGACTGAGTACCATAATTTTGCATACCATTATAAAAAGAAGAAGGGTCTGTCCCCATGAAATGAGTAGGCATCATGGGGTGGGTAGCAGTAAATGAGGTAGCAAAAGAAACTCCACTATCCATGATAACAAAGACTCAACAAAAAATCCTATGGTCAACTAATAGTCAAAGAGCATACCAAAATTCAAATGGCCAATATGCATGCAAACAGGCTAAAGTGGTTGAGTGGCCTCCCTTACTAAAGAAGGTATGTCTCATCCAAGAGGAACCTCAGACTCCCTATTAAAGTTTGGACGTAACATAATTAGTGATAAGGGTCCTCGTAGGCTTAACATCTAGTCGGTTAGATCCCCCGGGAGAGTTAAGCCTCGATAAAGGTGGTGTGTTGTCCGACCCCTATCTGACTTAGGATAAAAGCACAATAACCCCTGCAAATAACCTATGAGAAACCCAAGTCAAGCAACTAATCAACTAGTGTATAACCGATGCATAGGAAAGCAGTCATGAGTCTGGATTACCATATGGTAGGGTAGAAAAGCCTGAAACCTTGAAATTACCGCCTCTCACAGAGGTATGGATACTAGCAAGATCCCCAAATATTAATAAATCCAAAGAAATATCTCTGACGCTAGGTGAGTATCCAGGGGTTATCCCTTCAACAAACTCCGCGCGACCTTGTGCTTAACTCCGGTGTGAGTGGAGCCTCCTAATATTACAAATTATACAATGGATTTCTCAACTACTTGTCTCAGACACATATGTTGATTTAATTTCCTTTGAGAAGTTTACTCACAAAATCCGATTCCAAGGCACTAAATCCTAGGCTAGTTTGTGCACCCTAAAAAATAAAATCGTGACTAATCAATTTTAGTTTAAAGCGTAAATTTTATTGGTTGTGATTACTCAAAGAGGTATGGAAATGAAACTTATTGTGTTATGACTCTGCACAAGAATAAAAATATATATAATGCAAAGCCTAACTTTAACTTTTCAATGAATGATATGCTAAATAAAAACAGTGGAATCTTCAATTTTAATTCTCCAACTCAGAAATAAAATGAAATCTTTCGCTAAATGTGCCAAGCTAATAATAAAATTTCAAATACAAAAATACCAACCAATTCAAAATGCCTATTTTTTTTTATTTTCAATGTATTTAAAAAAGAAAATGCATGCACTGATAAGCGACTTGATATATAACTTCTACTATGTATAAAAGAAATCACTCGAGCATAATACCAAGCATCTAAGAAGACAACCCAACTACCAAGGACAAGTCAAAAACAAAAAACAAAGAGAAAGATGCTACCCAAAAATTCAACACCAAAAAGGTTTCCTATCAGCCCAGATAATCTCAACATGTATCACAGAGACCCAAGAAGGCTCAGTGATCCTCAAAACCTACCCAACAGTCACTAAACAAAGAAAACAAGAAAGAGGGAAGCGATATACACTCTTGTTCAAGAGAAAAGTGTGTATATACGCTTCTTGTAGTGGGACAACAAGCGTATACACGTGGTTGTCTGGGAAAAAAGGGCATATATATTTTAAAACAAGGCTAGGAAAGGTTAAGAGGATGAAAAATCAGACCCAGAGTGAAAAGACTTTGTCCAACTATGATATGACAAGAAATACAAAGGAAAAAGAGCAACCTAAGAAGGAAAAATACTTCAACCCTTAGAAGTAAGATCTCCCCCTAGTATGGTCACCAATTTTGTTACAAGGGAAAAACTCTCTATGGGCAAGGGTAAACCACAACAAATAGGTATGACCTCAGAAATCAACTCAATTCCAACATGCGCTATATAAACTAATGTGCAATACTAGGAATAAGCCTACCTTGATCCAATCGTTTAATTTCCACCGTTGAGCACTTTGACCCAAATCTTTACACCTGCAAGAAGCTCTCAAAAAACAAGCGATGTAAGTATATAGTGACAATACATAAAATAAGTTAGCACATCATATAGAACAATCCATTAATAAACATTACAAACATGCCCATGGATAATAATCATATATTTGCAAGATATCGATAGGATGGGAAAGGAGTATTTCTATTAATAATTGATCAACAGAAGTATCAACATTACAGAATTTCGTGTCGGCACGGTTCGAAACCAAGAAACCAAGTTCCTTCCAACTAAGTCTCCACCTCTTCAATCCTCGACCAAAGGCAATCTCATAGAAAAGAGAGAATGAGATCCTCTTGACAACAAGGGAAGATATTAGGGGTTGAATACTATGTTCAGACTTGAGGGACAAAGGGATGCAGACTCAATAAGAAGTAATTTATCTAGAGTAACTTTTCTTTCAAAGTTGAATGCTTTCTCTTTCTTTTTCCATAGCTCGAAATTGTGCTCTTATAGCCTCCAGAATTCAACTGAAGGGCCGAGTCAGAACATTTCTAGTATATGGAAGGCCAAAGATCAGATATTTTCTGTAGTGACATGGAAACCTGTCCTCATTTTGTATTTTCTAGCACAAATCCCGCTATACAGGAGTTGTAGTGGAGCATCAAGCATATACGCATCTTGCAAAGTAGTTAATGAGCGTATATGTGGAAAAATATATATTTTTGGCTCATGATTTATCAAAAAAGGGTTTATAAGTATGCATAGGGAAATGGAAAAAGGCCCTCAGTGCAAGATAGAAATGGTGAGGCAAATATTGCTATAACGGATGCCCCCTAATGTGTGAGATCATAGGAGTATCTACGATGGTTGAAGTACCTTATAAATAACCAAGAAGTGGAGTGGTAGAGAACCAACTAGACAAACTCAAATGCTCATTACATTATGTACTAACTTTTCATACATGGCTGCTAAAAATACAATGCAGATCCATGTGGAAAATATACCAACAAGTGTTCATGGCCATGAGTAGAAAAATATCAACCTGGTTGTATGCCAATAGATGTCATAGTCACAAACAAGGCCCAATGAAACCAGTCTCAAAATCAATCTAAATATATATGTATACCATGGAGTACAATCTAATCTCCCATTATCGCAGAAGTCAAATAGGTACTAGTCCAATGAAATGGAAGCAACAACTCAGGAAAGTTGTGTCAACATAGTGATGTCTTCAAGTCTTCAATACAATCCGCCAATGGTGCAATTCTACATCATGTGAATAAATGAGTTGAGGTCGAACACGATGAGGCATCGTTTGATTACCGGTCATTAAGGTATACTATTAACAAATGCGAGACAACCTACTAATGATGAAAGTAGGTATCAAGGCACTGAGTACATATCTACAAATGTTAATAAAGGAGTTGGTGTCGAACACTTGAAATATCCATTGATCAGGAGACATTGATGTATTCCCGTCTATCAATGGCGAGAGAGCCTACCACTAATGATTGCAAGTTTCAAGGTACTCATAAAACTCTAGGTCTCCTATCCAGAATACATGAGCTGAAGTCAATGGAAAGAGAACCATTGAAAGGAGAGCATTAAGGCATCTCTCATCAGTCATCACAAGGAGAAAAGAAATAGCTTCATGATTTGGTGGAGATCGTACGAAGAACATGTTCACGAACCAATGACCCTATGCATGTTTCGCATGTGTCAAATGCAAGCGATACATGAAAAAGACCCTCTAAATAGTAGTCAATGATGAAAACGGTTGACAAAGGAAAGGAAATGAATGTAATGTTGATCTAGGTGGATATCAGGGGCCACTCACCTTTTCCAAATGGCTCAAAACAGTTTTCTAGCCATTTTGGCAATTTACTATTTTTAGCAGGTTTTAACTTCCGGGGCCATTTTGAGGGCCTAAATGAGGTTTTTTTGAGATCAAGGTTCTCCATGATAGTCGAAGGCATGATTGAGCCCCCAAAATGAATCTCCTCGAC
Organism: Picea sitchensis; assembly: GCA_010110895.2. Classification (NCBI taxonomy): domain Eukaryota; kingdom Viridiplantae; phylum Streptophyta; class Pinopsida; order Pinales; family Pinaceae; genus Picea; species Picea sitchensis. Next base: position 450,519 of record SNQJ01S0001236.1, read on the forward strand.
GATACCTTTCCAACGAGCTATCACACGCCTAAAACGGAGATCGTATGCAAAAGTTACGACCCCGGGAAGTTGATGCACCACCTTACC
>SNQJ01S0001237.1:2476-50848 GCA_010110895.2 Picea sitchensis
TTTTTTTCTTTTCATGGAAAAAATGTAACCAGTGGTTGTATTGCCTTGATATTTCTGCAACAAACATCTTGTTTGTGATGTGGGATGGAAGGAAGGAAGGATTTTCCTTCGAGCCAAAGACCACGAGGAAACTGTGATTTTCCTCTTGCTCAAGTGTGACCTTCCTGTTCAAAAACTTGGTTGCCTGGCTAGACATCTTCAGAGCATCCTTGCCTAATAGTAAATCTTTGAAAACTAAGACAAATCCATTAACAAATTCATAAAAACAATGGGAGGCCTTCTACCTCCACAGGGCCTCATACCAGAATGTTACTGGGTCGAATCCATAGTTTATTTTATTGGAAAGAGAAAGTTTTGGAAATGGGCAGCAATGCACAATTGCGAAAATTAAGTAGGATGACATATAAAATTTATTCGATTCTTTGAATCGTGACAACTGGGAACATAGTTCAATGGAAATTAAATGCCCCCAATCAAAAATGTATTGTTCCTTGACTGTGAAATACAAAATATAAATAATTATATGGGAAATGCTTGTCATGGATGCCTGTCCCGTTATTCTTGTAAACAACCAAGCAATTTCCCAGAATGGATTTCTAAAGGAACTTACCTGCAACCTTGTGATATCTTCAGGAACTGTTTTCGGGTCTTCGAGGAAGTTGGCTAAGATGTCCATCCCGTTATCATGTTCTTCTAGAAATTGCTTGCAGTCTTGTCCTCTGGATGTCAATGTTGGCTTCGACAATTTTAACATCTCGCGGAAGACCTGAGGTGACAAAGAAACAAGAGAATGGTCGCACAGTGCAATAATTATTTGGCCTGGACTATATTTTTCGGCTCACCAAGAGACCACCTCCTTACAGTCAAAAACCTCAGGGACGTAGCTTGCACGAGCGATTCCAGAGGTCCAAATCACTTCGTTCTGGGTGGAATGGGATGAATAGTAAAAGTATGCCCTGGACCACTGGAAGTTTTGGTCCTCGTGTGCGAACATATTTACTGTATCTCCACAAAACTGTTGTCGAACTGCTGCCATAAGTCTACAAGAACGTTTGTTTTCTCCAGACGATGAATGAAATGAAAAGTTGGAAGGGATAATATAACCCTGCACAAATTTTGGTCCAAAGCGTGTGAATGGGAGATGTCCTCGAGACTTTCGTTGATTAATGACAATTTGGACGGTTGTTTCATGATGCGTTGTTAACATTAAACACTAGTAATTGCATACATAGAAAATGCAAACATGGCGGATATTGCAATCAGCGATTAAGCATTGTAGATTTCTTGAGCAGCACAACACGACGATGTGTGTTCGAGATGAACAATCGGAAGGGACAAAATAACTCTCCGCACATCTTGGTTTAATGCATAATAATGGGAGATCTCCTCGAGCATTTCTCCCATTAATGACAATGTTGACGGTTCCTACATGGTCAGTTGTTAGCATGAAAGGTTTCTAATTGCATAGTAAGAAAGCACGGAGGTCGCAGGCATGGGAAAAAAACAACTACAAAAATAGGGTTGCAAGGTAAAACCGTTGAAGGTGAGGGCATGAGGGTCAAATTGTATGTATCGGAAATTTTTGAGTGCAATACGCGTAACAATGAAGAGGGTATGGTAGGACAACCAAAAGGACATGAAGTTAGTGGGGATGGAAGGCAACGAGAGATACTTTGAAACATTTGTGAGCCATGGTAGAGTGACGCTTGCGAGTTCGACGAGCCCGCGTTGGAATTGTAGATCACGAAAGTTTTGAGTGAAAGATGTACATGATGTAACAAGAAGCAGAGTTCGAAACCGCGAACCCGCCAACCGTGGCCATAAAATTGGCCAAGTATGGAAAGCAAAAATGGTTGGTCATATTTGTCGTCTGATTATATAGATGGAGATAAATATATGTCAACCCACCAATGCTAGAACCCGCGATCATAGAAAGGTGACTAAGTATATAACCACAAAGCGATATTACAAGGGAAGAAGAAAAGGGAAAAAGTACCAACGAGTCTGTGGTGGGATTATAAATCACGAGAATTTTGAGTGCAATATGTATATCACAGAAAAAGAAGCAGTAGAGTTCAAATGTGCCAACCTGAAACACTGACTAAGAATTGGAGATTTCGTGAACTCGTGAATAGGAGGATCCAAAATAGGGTCACAAGGTCTTCCCAGAACATGTGAGGGTCCGACGGTCAAATTGTATTGTTCAGAACATTTGAATGCATAATCTGTAACATGGAAGAGGGGACGATGTCATAACCCGGTAGTCAATTTCTATATTGCAAAGGGTTGGATGCGAACTGTTTCATATTACTATGTGCAGCTGTCACTTGTAAGAGTCACTAGTAAGAGCATAACCAATGTATATTAGGAAGCACATTTGTGAACCGTGGTACAGTGAAGCTTGTGAGTTCGAGGAGTTTGCGGTAGAATTGTAGATCACGAAATTTTTGAGTGCAAGATTTACATCACGGAACAAGAAGAAACAAAGTTCGTTACTGCCAACCCAACAACTACGACCATAAAATTGGTTAAGTATGGAAAGCAATAGAGGTTGGTCGGATTCCTCGTGTGATTATATAGATGGAGATAAATATTTCAGCCTGCCAACGCTGAAACCTGCGATCATAGAAAGCCGACTAAGTATATAAACAGAGAGCCATAATACAAGGGAAGAAGAAAAGGGAAAAAGGACAAAGGAGTCTGCGATGGAATTGTAGATCATGGAAATTTTGAGTACAAGATGTGAACCCGGTAGTCAATTTGTATATTGTGGAGGCCCAGATGCCAATTGAGGCAGCGACAGATACTTTGAAACATTTGTGAACCGTGGTACAAGAAAGCTTGATGCCAACCCGAAACAGTATCCAAGAGTTGCACATTTCGTGAACCCAGCAACAGGAGGATCCAAAACAAGCTAACAACATGTCTAAAGAAGACACAAGTCCCAGATGTTCAACTTGTATCGTTCCGAACATTTAAATGCATAATTTGTAACACGAAAGAGCGGACGATGTCAAAATCTAGTAGTCGATTTGTATATTGCGGAGGGTGCGATGCCACTTGTTTCGTACCTCTGTGTCTAGTTGTCACTACTAAGAGCTAATTTAGTATTGAAAATAATTTTTTAGATACTGTTAGATACTTCATAGAGATTAACATTCCTAAATAATGGCAATCTCCACCCCGCTATCCCTGCATTATGTGTGTCAATTTTTATATCGTGAAACCAGAAGCGTTGTTTGGAGGACACAGAACAATAGAAGTGCAATGTCAAGTCAACCAGTCCACAGGTCCGCTTGTCAATTTGTATATCGTGGAATTCTGGGTGCTATTTGTAAGACACACAACAATGGAGGCCCAATTTTGAGCCCGCCCACCCGAGAACCCGCAATCCAAAATGTCGCTAGGTATGGAATGCAGAATCCGTACATGCTCTATAAGATATCATGTCCATACTTTATAGTCCCATAATACACGAGAAGAAAAAAGGGAAAAAGGATGGAGTAGTTAGCAGTGGAATTGTAGATCATGTAAATTTTGAGTGGAAGATGTATATAACAGAACAAAAAGGAACATAATTCAATTGCGCCAACTCAGCAACCGCGGGCATAAAATTCACTAAGTATGAAAAGGAACAACGGGCGGTCCAATTTTCCATGCGAGGATATATATGGAGATGAAATTGGTGCCAACCCGACAACTGTGGACATAAAATTGGCCAATTATGGAAAGCAATAGTGGCCGGTCAGATCCGTCGTGTGATTATATAGATGGAGATAAAGATATGTCAACCTGCCAACGCTGAAGTTTCACATTTCGTGAACTTGACAACATGAGGATCCAAAATAGGCTGAGAAGGTGTCTGCTGAAGATGCGAGGCCCCAATGTTCTAATTGTATCGCTCTAAACATTTGAATGCATAATCTGTAACACGAAAGAGCAGACGATGTCGAAATCCGGTAGTCAATTTGTATATTGCGAAGGGTGCAATCCCAATTGTTTCGTACCTCTGTGTCCATTTGTCACTACTAAGAGCTAATTTAGTATTCAAAATATTTTTTTAGATACTGTTAGATACTTCATAGGGATTAGCATACGGAAACAATGGCAATCTCCACCCCGCCAACCCTACATTCCGTGTGTCAATTTCTATATCGCAGAACTGGGAGCGTTGTTTGGAGGACACGGAACAATAGAAGTGCAATGTTGAGTCCGCCAGTCTGCAGGTCCACTTGTCAATTTGTATATCACGGAATTCTGGGTGCTATTTGTAGGGAACGAAATAATGGAGACCCAATTTTGAGCCTGCCCACCTGAGAACCCACGATCCAAAATGTCACTAGGTATGGAATGCAGAATCTGTACATGCTCTATAAAATATCATGTCCATATTTTATAGTCCCATAATACACAGGAAGAAAATAAGGGAAAAAGGACGGAGAAGTTCACAGTGGAATGGTAGATCACAAAATTTTTGAGTGGTAGATGTATATGACGGAACAAGAAGCATCAGAGTTGAATTGCGCCAACTCGACAATCGCGGGCATAAAATTCACTAAGTATGAAAAGGAACAATGGGCAGTCCAATTCACCATGCGAGGATATATATGGAGATGAATATATGGAAACACGCCAACGTTGGAACCCGCAATAATAGAAACGTGAATAAGTATATAACTAGAAAGCGATAATACACGGGAAGAAGACAAGGGAAAAACAACTAAGTATCTCGCCGAAGAACATCCAGTGTTTGATTATTAATGCAAATGATTTCGAACCCCTGCTAAGTTCTCACTAGTTAAGGCATAAATTGTAGATCATAGAAGTATCTTTCGTACCACTGTGTCCACTTGTCACTAGTAAGAGCATTGTTGATGTATATCATAAAGGACGCGAAGTTTCTGGGGATGGAAAGCAACAACAGATACTTTGAACGAAGTTAATGTATACGAGAAACCTACGGTGGAATTATAGATCACAAATGTTTTGAGTGCAAGATGTATATACTAGAATGATAAGCAACTGGGTTCGCAAGCGTCGACCCCACAACGACGACCATAAAGTTGGCTAAGTATGGAAAAGAACAACAGTCGATCGGATCCGTCGTGTGAGGATGTAGATGGATATGAAGACATGTCAGCCCTCCAACTCTAGAACCGGATACCATAGAAAGGGAACTAAGTATATATCCAGAAATCGATAATGAGCGGGAAGAAGAAAAGGCCAGTTCGTATGCGTCGATCCAACAACCGCGACCATAAAATTGCCTAGGTATGGAAAGGTACAATGGTCAGCCGGATTCGTCATGTGAATATACAGATGGAGATGAAGATATGTCAGCGCGTGAACCCTGCAACTGCCCATCATAGAAAAATGACTAAGTATAAAACCAGAAATCCATAATGGATGGGAAAAGTAAAATGGGAAAAGAGATAAGTATATGATAGTCGAATTTTTTTATTTTTTTTTTCATTTATTAATGGCAATGTTTTCTAACCCCTGCTGGGTTCTCACTAGTAAAAGCATTAACTGAAGATCACTGAAGTTCTTTGGCTACAAGATGTATATGACATAACAAGGGACATAGGTGTTGGTTACTACGAACCCGGGGCCTAGTGCCCAGATAACTGGCTAAGTATTGGCCAAGACAAAGGTTTGATATCTATTTCAATAGTATTCATACTAGTATCTATCAATGGAGAAATTTTTCATATTTATCTGAATAGTATTCATACTAATATATATTAATGGATTGTTTCTGTTTCAAATGAAAATGATCTCCCAATTTGCAAGATGCTCTTCGGTTCACAAATTTCGTTGAAACCACGAAAAATTTGACTACAAGATGTACATAGCGCAACAAGAAACATGAATTTGCATTGTGGTCTCAACGAGATAAACTCCTTATCATCTATTCATATTGTATTCCTTGCAATGACATGAGCAAACACCGGCTCTCCATAAACATCAATATCTAAATTAAATTAAATGCAATCAATATTTGGTGTGACTTAAGTAATTAAAGCATAAATTGCAGACTACGGAAGTTCTTTGGCTGCAAGATGTATATGACGGAACATGAAACATAGTTGTTTAATACCACAAACCCAAACATAATTGCCTAAGTTTTTTGTATTTATTCCAATAGTACTGATATTAGTATATATGCACAGATATTATCAAATAGAATAAGCTGCAATATATCCAACATACTTAACATGAACATTGCGTCAACAGTTGAGCTGCTTATGAAAAATTATTCTTAAATGTAAAATGTAAAGAAAGAACAAACCATGCTTTATTTAGATTGAAGTAGTGGGCAGCAGAAAGAAAATATTGTCATTCATGTTTAACGGTAGAGGGGAAGAATGTACAAAATACAATTAAAACAAATACCAGAAATTGGAAAATACTATTAAAAAATAAACCGAAATTATTCTATATTCAAATAAGATGGATTACAAAATATAGTTGAGGCTATTTGCGACTGTGATTGTGATTTCGCCTGTCGTCAACCAATAAAAAATATGTACATTAATGAATCTTCTTGACAGTTTTCTTCACGTTCAAACTCTTTATTCATAAAAAATGAGTTGAATATCAATTTTGGGTTTTGTACTTAATCGATGATGCCAACTACATCTATCCCAGTTTTTTGAATACCTTGTCTCTTCCAGATATGGCCTTCTTGCAATGGTTTCTTATTCAACATTCCATTCTTTGTCAAGTATTAATTTCCCTCTGTCGTCAAAAAGTTTGGGTTTAAGGTGATTTCCTTCCAATGTTCCTGACCCTTGACATGTGAGACAACTTAGAAATGCGATTTAGGCCGATTTCAAAGTGGAGGGAGTTGTTTATGTCACAACAACTATGGTAGGGGAAAAAAATTCAAGTACATAGTGACTGGTATTCTCCCTGTATTCAATCATCTGTTTGGTTGAAAATCCTACCTGAGGATTTGTATGTTGAACTTCTTTGTTTTATTACAATAAATTGGAAGAAACGTACAACCTAGATGAAAAATGAAAATCTGTTGAGGTACATAACTTCTTCGGGAAGAAAAGGTGTGGCAACTGCATCAAATGCTGCAGAACGCACCAGCACAGGTCTGGAAAGTGTATCAAATGTTGCAGATGGCATCAAAATATATATTTCCTCGTAGCGGTGCAGGTATGGAGGCCCACAGAAAGGTCTCAAATGTTCGGAGGTGACGCCAAATATGTGGAGTCTGCAACTACATCCAGAGGAAACCGAACAAACTTTGACAAAGAACATGGCTTCCTGTCAAGTTGGTTACCAGACCCACATGTAGCTCATATAACTTTGAAATAGAAAATTTTGTAGTGATAATTTGTCGTTTTATCCACCCATACAGTTTATGTTACCCACCTCTGGTTACATTCGCAATGGAGTAATATTTCACGTCATTTATGAACATGACAGGCCATTTTGCAAGCCACTGTAAATGTGTCGCCCCTGAGGAAAACAAATTCTTGTGGGATCTGTACAATTCGATACACTTGCCAAATATGTGTTGTTGGAAGAAGCTATATACTTAAACGAAGAACTATTTTGCATATGACCTCAAAATCCATTACAATTCCCAACAAGAAAACAAAGAAGTTCAACAAACAAATCTCCATGTAGCCTTTTCAATCAACCAAAGCATCGAACATAGGGAGAACACGAACCATAACATACTTGTTCTTTTTTTTTCATCCTCTTTGAGTTTCTCTTGTATAACAGAGTTTTTTTTTACTCAAAGCTCACGTCACATAAAACCAGTCTCTCTTCTTTCATCTGCCCCTCAATCACATCTCTAAGTTGTCTTACATGTCCATGACCAGGAACATTAGAACGAAGGCACCCTAAAGCACAACTCTTTGATGATAGAGAGAAATGGCAATAAGTATTTAAAAGCAACGCTGGATGATATTCCGTAGATTTTGTGTTGATTCATTTTAATGATAGATGTTCTCGATATTTTTGCTTATTAATGCCAATCTTTTCGAATATGTACGTTGAATAGTGACTAGCAGCACGTATTAAAATTCCCATATCCGAGTAGATTCTCAAATTTGACATCTAAGATATGCACAATATTAAAGAGGGAGATGATGTCAAGGCCTCTGTGGGTGACACGTTCGTGAACTATGCTGAAGCTTTTAAGAAAACTAAAACTGCACAAGTAAAATAATAATAATAATAATAATAATTTTCACAAATTCAAAATGCAGGCAAAAAGAAATTACCAGATCCCATAATATTTGCTTGTCTATTCATTTTAATGGGAGATGTACTCGAGCTTTCCATTTATTAAAGCCCATCTTTTCGAACCTATCTGGTCGGTTCTGACTTTTGAAAGCATATTTAATGTGTATTGGGAAGCAGTGAAGGTAGCGGGGATGGATCCCTATGTAACATACATTACTACTATTTTTCTGTGTTTTTGTCCACGAGCGTATGTAAAACGTACGTAAAGAAAAGTAATTCGAGAATGCTAATTTTTTTGGACATGAGACCTTGAAATTCAAATAGTCCGCAAGTTCGATTATCAATTTGTATATCGCAGAACTCTCTGTGTTATTTGTAGGACACGAAACAACATAAGCTAAATTTAGAGCCCGCCACCCCGAGAACTCATGATCCAAAAAATGTTTACTATTTTTTTTGTGTGTTTTTGTCCACTAACGTATGTAAAACGTACGTAAAGTAAACTATTTCGAGAATGCTAAATTTTTTGGACACAAGGCCCTTAAAATTCAAATAGTCCGCAAGTCTGATTGTCATTTTTTATATTGCGGAACTCTCTGATTGTCAATTTTCAGTCAGCTACCCCGAGAACCTGCGATGCAAAAACTGGCTAAGTATGGGATGAGGGCTCCATGCATGCTTTATATATCTACTTTATAAAATTACATATTTCCTATGTTTAATTTATGTTGTCCAGGAAACCTATAATTTCATAAATTTCAATCTCTTATGTCTAGGAGCCCTTCTTTTAAAGAAAACTAATTCGGGAATGCTAATGTATACACCGAACATGACCTATCATAGTTCGATACAACCTATCTACGAAGTCGCGTCCATAAAACTGGCTAAGTATGAAACCGAACGACGGTCGGTCGAAAAACCTATAATTCCATAAATTTCAATCTCTTCTGTCTAGGAGCCCTTCTTTTAAAGAAAGCTAATTCGGGAATGCTAATGTATACACCAAACACGACCTGTCATAGTTCGATACAACCTATCCGCGAAGCTACGTCCATAAAACTAGCTAAGTATGCAACCAAACGACGGTCGTTCAGAATGATGGCATAACTCTTCGTGCTATTTGCAGGGCACGGAACAATAGAAGCCCAATTTTCAGCCTGCCACCCCAAGAACTCGCGATCATTAACTTATGTTGTCCAGGAAACCTATAATTTCATAAATTTCATTCTCTTTTGTCCAGGAGCCCTTCTTTTAAAGAAAACTAATTCGGGAAAGATACTGTATACACTGAACATGACCTGTCATAGTTTGATAGAACCTATCTGCGAAGCTGCGTCCATAAAACTAGCTAAGTATGCAACCGAACGACAGTCGGTCATAATGACCATAAAAACGTGAGAAAATATAGAGTCAGAAAAACAGTTTGCAAGAGGAAAATAAAAGGGAGAGAAAAAATATATATCCGACACAGCAAAAGGCACTGTCATAACTATGAAACCATAGTAACAAAGAATCCATGAAAAAATCATCGGCATCTATGAAATATATTTTGAGGCCAACAAACTCTTCTTCAATGCGTAAGAGATGCAATTTACATCGCCTCCAATTTTTTAGTCTGTTATTTTATCTTAATAGTATTTTATGAAAACTCCACTGCAAAAAAATGTAACTAGAGATGAAACTGCAGATGCAACATCCCAACATTGCAAACCCCGGGAAAACAAGAACAAGCAGCAAATAAGAACCCAAGTGTAGGCGCAGGACCATAACCCTGCAAATAAGGCCCAAGTGCATGTGCAGGACCAGAACCCTGCAAAGTTGAATCAAGCAACAATAAACAACATACAACGAAGAAAGAAACAAGCAACAACCACTCCCCCAAGAACGATGTTGTTCCAATCGTGATTGCAGAAACCCAAATGTGCAAACTGCAACAACACGAATAAGCAAGAAAGAACAAAAACAACATGCAAATAAGAAATCAGTGCCATGCAAAAAACAAGCATGGACCAGTGAACCAACAATGCCGCTGGAGCATATAAATTTTAAAAACGGAAGAAAATGTCTTGTAACAAGCCTGTTAAGTAACCATTCAACACTACCAAGTCTGTTGGGTAAACATTTAAGTCTATCAGAAATGCTCTGTAAACATTTAAGAAAAAAATTCAATGTGGCAGGTCTCTGACGTATCCCAAAAAAATTATTATATTTTTCGCAACAATAGTTCGAACACCATAGAATGTATTGGAAGGCCAAACTTTGGATATTCCACCATATCAAACATTGCCATAAATTTACTTAGCATAAAATGCTAAACCAAACATTCGAATCAATGCTAGCATTAATCCACCTTCGACGAATGCATAAAAAAATGCATGATTCAAAAAGACCATATACGATCAAATACTTTGGATATGATAACATATATAACATTGGGAATAGTGAAGCCGACAATAAGACCTCCAATCCCTTGTCCAATCAGATCATGACAAATATGATACTGTTTGTTTTTTATAAAAATTGATGTTTCAGTTCCCTGGTTCCAACAATAGATAATATGGAAATATTTGTGGTCAAAGGACAGACTAATATGAAGTCAACGATTTATCGATCGGTATAGTCCCTCTATGACTACGATAAAGACTAATAATTAATATAGGAAATGTTTTAAGTTCTGTTTTCAAATAATTAATATAAGAAGTATTTTAAGTTTAGTTATATAATGCGGCTAAACACTTTCCTAATAATAATGTAAATAAGGATATTATATCTTAATTAGATTATCCACATTAATGCTATGAATGCTCTACATATGGGTATTTTATTTTTTATAAGGAAATTGTTGATAGTCATGAAAGAAGGGAGTATATAACTAATACTGTGTTATAAAACCAAAGATATACATACATAAAGGTTCAAGGAATGGACATAGAAGTTTGTATGAAGGAGCGAGTTCATGAATAAAATGTATGGATAGATATGCATAGTTGAAAATCATATCCATGTAAGGTCACAAAAATAGTCTTAAAAGATATCTCTTCGGTTATGGAATATGAATGCATAGTTATGGAATGAATATTTGGTTGATTAGGAACTCTAATGTTAACTTAAGGTTTAAAAGATATTTATTGGGTTAAGTTATAGGAATGTATAATTATGGAATGAGGATTTGCTTAGTTATGAATTCTAATGTTAACTCAAGGTATGGAAGCATGAGACATCCACATAACTATGTCCATGGTTCTATGAGAAATTAAACTTTAGAGTCTACTTAGAAGAATACCAAGTATGTCTCTACATCGATAGTTATGGAAGGTTGAAATGGTGGATTATGATTTTCGTTAGACCAAAACTCATAGGCATTAGTCTCTGCCACAATCGTCGTAGTTAGGATCCACGAGAGGGGGTTAACCCATGTCATGAAAATTGTGGGAAGCACTGAACCCAATGTCCAACAATCTCCCCCCTAGCGCGTGTCGGGCGAGTTTTGAACTCGAGACTTATTGCTCTGATACCATTTGTTGGGCTACAATTGTTGTTAGAACAAAACCTGTAGGCGTTAGTCTTTGCCACAATGTCGTGAAACTTGTAGGAAGCATTGAACCCAATGTCCAACAAAAAATCCTATCCATGTAAGGTCATAAAGATAGCCTTAAAAAATATCCCTTGGGTTGAGCTATATAAATATATAGTTATTGAACGATGATTTGGTTGATTAGAAACTCTAATATTAACTCAAAGCATCAAGGAATGAGGCATAGACATAAATATGCTTGGCATGGTCCCATAGGAAATTAAAACATAAAGGATACTTAAAAGAATACCAAATATGCATATACCACCATGAGGCATGAAAGATTAATAAAACCAAACCATGGAAGGGGAATAGAGCATACCAACATAGCCATTGATCGATGTACAATAAAAAAAAAAAAATGGGAATTACTATAACAAATTTAGTTATTTAGCTCTCATTTAGTTATTTAGCTCTCTATGAAGTAGGGAGATGACCTCTAAAATATAACGATAAAATATGTTACAAGCATAAAAATTGAAACAAATTAAGTCATTTAGCTCTCTATGGAGTAGGGAGATGACCTCTCAAATATAATGATAAAATATGTTACAAGAATAAAAATGGAAACAAATTTAGTCATTTAGCTCTCTATGAAGTAGGGAGATGACCTCTAAAATATAATGATAAAATATATTAAAAAAAAAATAAAACTGAAACCCCTTATAAATAGATATGTAATTATAGATAGATTTTGTGAGAGTAGTAAATAGTTAAAATCTCTCAATATCATTATGTTTTTCCAAATAAATCATTAAAACCACAATTTAAAATAAAGAAATGCTTTATCCAAAAGGAAAATGCAATAAAAAAACAATCCTTTATACGTTATAAAAGTGGAAAATTTGCATGATTTAGCGTGAACATACTTTGAGGAGATAAATGTATAGAAAATCCAAGAAAATATGGAAGCTCATAAGGACTTAGCAAGATATCCAAACCATCTAAAGAAAATTTATTATTTATTCATTATAATTTTTTATCATGGTAATTAGTAAAGGTACCTAGTGTCTTTTGGAAGCAATAGATTTTATCTTAAGAAATCCAATTTTTTTTTAAAAATAGTGGTTTTTTTTTAATGATCCTTGAACACCTTGTTAAAGGAAAAAAGGGGTGAACACTTTTTCTAGTGAAGCTTGATTAGCTTCTGAACCATATTGCGAATATTTGAAGCTTGGTAAGCATTGTTATTTCTTAATAATAAAAGGTTGGTATCATGGGCCTATAATCAAATTTAATTTTTATTTGCAAACTTGAGTTTCTCTTGAGTCTATTTCGACACCAGAGGTCATGCATCACTGCCTTGCCTTCGTCAAAGGGGCTTGGCTAGCTTGTGCCTACTACAACCAGGCTACACCTTTTCACTTAAGGTTTTTCCATAACTTCATCTTAAACTACAATATGTCTAATGAAAAAATTTCCTACTCAACCAAGTTCATTCAATAACAGGCACATGTTCAACCAAGACATTTAAAATATCCTAGCAATACTCTAACGCTTAGCCAATATTTCAATACTTAGCCAACACAAGAAAACATTCACATCCAACACATAAAGATTCCACAACACACCGGTTAGAGAAATTTTGAGGTAAAAATGGGCCTCAAAACAAAAAAACATGCTATCAACATCAACTTTAAAAGAACTAGAAGGATTCAAGATGATGATGTCAACCATAAGGGTAAACAATTTTGAGGGAAATATTAAAAACAATTTTTTTCAATTGAATTTCGACTTATCTTTGTATAGATTTACTCAAATTTCAAGTGTGGGCACTCATTGGATGCGGAACTAAATTATGCATCCAACAAGTACCCACTCTACATACTTTTGATGGATCTGCAATGAGATAAACGCAAAATACATAAAAAAAAAAAATGTGTTCCTTAATTTCTAGTGCAGGCACTCATTTGATGCAGAATTAAATTATGCATCTAGAGAGTGCCTACACTTGAAATTTGAGTAAACCTAGAAGGATATAAGTAAAAAATATGATTAAAAAAGTAGTTCTTTTTTTCCCTTTTGAAAATTATTAACTCTTATTTTATCATTTTCCTTAGAAGGCTCATTTTAGACCTCAAAATTTCTCTAATTGGAATGTATAGGAGGCACCCAATGAAAGTGTAGTAACTTTATTATATGAAGAATGTTACAGAAATACAATAAGGGAGTTGCACCCTTTTTCTTGCAACTCTATTACAAATGTACAATAAGTCTAAGGAAATATTGCCTTCTTCCTACTACCCCACAAACATGCATAATAAAAACCTTGAAGCAACTATAGGCTTGCATCTTGCAACTCCTATCTTCTTCTTCTGTCCTCTCAGCCAATGCAATTTTCCCTATTGTGCCAACCCTAAACTTAGCGCAAACACAAAACCCCTTTACACTCTTGGTGAATAATCAATGAATGATTGATTGATGCCTTAGCACCTTTGAGGTGTCCACTATTTACATAAGACTTTCCTTGCTCTTGCAATCCCATCCAATTATAAGTGGACCCAAGTTCCCACATTGCCAATTTTGATCATTCACAATGATGCCTCTACCCCCTTCATGACTTTTTTTTCAACCATCCAATGTCCAATGGAGATGCGCCCAAAGTTTCATGTGCCCAACAAGTGCGCCCAAGATGCCCAAGTGCACTTGGAAATGGTGTGTCCAATGAATGTTTGTCTAATGGATGTGTACTGGGTGGATGCGTGCCCAACAAGTGCATCCCATGATTGTGCTCCATGGAATTTTGTGTCCAAAGACACTTCTACCATTCATCACATCCCCCAATTCTGGAATTCCCAACTCCTTGGGTCCACATGTAGCCCAAACACCCAAGTCTATAAAATCCATTCAAGTTCTCTATGCCACTTTATTAGTCATGCATAATACTTGTGGATCATATAGGTTCATCTTCTATAACCCTCTCTTTTTCGTCCCCCACCAAGTTCCCTTCCAATATTCTCTTGGCACGTCCAACTAGTGGGAACTACTAAGGTATGCGGTGTTCCTAGTCTATGAGCATATACATCTAGAATTTTCATGGTGCACATTGTCAATGGACCAAAGCACTCCACAACTAGCTTTTATATCCGTAAAACTTATGTCAAGTCTATCTATGTTGATAAGTGATCACCAAGGTAATCATGTGACAAAGTTTCTTGAAGCCATTCAAGGCTAGGGCCTTACATCCTCCATCACTAAAAACCATTATGGCACTATGGACTGAATCGATGCTACAAAATCTACTTCCTCCTTTGTTATTCCCTCAAATCCCACTCTTATATGCTTTTCTCAACTATGGAATAAGTACAATGATAAAGAATGGAACTCTTTCTCCTCCTAGTAGCCTAGTATTTAACATAACTCGATAGTTGTCTAGGGTTAGGGTTTTTGCATCCTCAACCCTTTATTAGTGAAAATGTTTTGGAAATTATAGAATCTTCTTGAAATTCCACACATATCTAGCCCCACATGTGTGAGTAACAAGGGCCAATGTGTTATCCACTCATACCATGGTGGTAAAAAAGGTAGGTCAACTTGTTAGAGGCATAACTTCTACATACGAGTTCTGATTGAAAAAAAATTCACAACATTAGAAAGGTATTGGTGTGTAAAATAACATTAAGGGGATGGAAGATGTGTTTGTAAAATTTTGAGACCAAAAAATACAATTTTCTGCCTCAAAATGTCTTTGGAAGGTTTCAGACCGCAAATCTCCAAACTGGGACTTGCCACTAAAATGGGCCTTGCAAGAAAATTCCTCCATTTTTTCCACCCAGAAAGAACCAAGATAGATGAGAACTTATATAATGATCCAATCTAGATCATTGGTGATTGTCCGATTATGAAAAGAGAGATTGAAACAAGAAATGCAATATGATTAGAATTGAGGACATTCCTTGAAGTGAAAGAGGTAAATAGGCTCTCATTGCTACCAAATAACCTTTGAGAGGATATGATCAAGGAAATATGGGAGGTGCTCTTCAAGACACCCATATTTGAGTATCATAACTAGAAGACAACTTTAGGAGGCTCTCTAAGCCTTACAAGAATATAAGACAAGAGATCAATTCTCCTAATATATTTAGAATTGATGGTTCAACTAAACATTATTTCACAATAAAAGAGATTMTTGTGAAGATGAATTGTAATGTCCCCCAGCTTAAACGAGGAACATTACTTGCGGAAATACACATAAATTCAAAATATTTCTGCTAATTAAATTTTTGTAGCTTACTAGCTACGAATTATACACAGATTTAACCATTTTTCGATACATGTAATGATATGTAGCTACAACATGTTGAGATGAAATTAATTCAACAAATAAAATCATCTACAAAAACATATAAATCATTTCTAGTCATAGAGTAAAATGCATAGTAGTTAAACTCATAAGAGTAACATAGAAAATAGATAAAAAAAAATATCTTTGAAAACAATTGGCAACTAAATGCTTGGGACGAATGTTCCACCTAACCATAGTGTTTCAGGATTAATCCGTAAGTGCGGACACAAACTGATCTCCCTAGATCCACCTGGATCTAGAACAAAACAGGACAGAATAATACTCGTTCCCTAGATTTAGACTATTGAATGAACTTGGAGGCATGAATCATGTACATACCTTATGATCGCTTCCTTAGGTCTCTGTTGTACCAGCTTCGCTTCAATGCTCTTGTGTCGCCAAGACCAGGACAACTCAAACCAATTGAAGTGAAAACAACTCAATATATTCAACAGATAATCTATACATATGATCAAGGAGTTATGTAATAAAGTGACATCAACGTTATGGGAAAGGGACATATTATTGTATTAAGTTGATAGAAAGAGGGAATTACAACCTGAGCCTTGATGTTGCAAGTCTCCGTTCGATGGCTCCTAGATCTGACACACACACTTGCTCATGCATGAAGAAGATCAACCACTTTTGATAACCTTGCTGGCATCTCTAGCTGCTGTAGCATCAGTTTTTCATACAATCTTACATTAATTCTCCAATCAATCTCTTGCTAGCTTGTTGCTTAACCTTTTCCATGAGCATTCCCCTCAATTTATAAGAGATAATGGATTAGTTACTAGGATAGGAATGATCCCAAGATATCAGGAAAACCGGTACTTAGATAACCATTCGAATGCCAACTCAACATTCTAGAAGATTCCCTTCTAGAAGGTTCGAGAATTTATCTTTTTCCTTCCTTTAGAAGATGTTCGCACCCTGATAGTTAGGTACAGTGCGAACTTCTCACACTCCAGATTAATGCAGCCTGCGAGAATCATTCATTCTCGCAGGCAAATATATAGGTAGCCTGCGAACCTCCTTCAAAATTATGATTTCTGGAAAGAGACAAAGGTAACTTTTCTCGGGAAAGTGTTCTAGTGGAGAGCCTGATTTCTCCATCATCATTACATCATCATGACAACCAATTTTATGGATAACACATAGACTTGTTGTTCTACATCTCAACTATAAGTAACCCTCGAGTAGGGGTTGGGAATCCAAAAAAGAGGGTGTCTCTCACAATCCACTCACAACTCAGATATCCCACAACCCACTCGCATCCTCCTACAACTATCCCAAATTTCCTCCAGCTCTCTTCCTCTTGACCTACCCAACGCAAGGAATATACCCCTTCAGTGTTTTTATTCCATTGGGCATCCCATTCATTTATCATGGTATCTCTGGCATAGGTAACCAAGAATCTCACTACTGGGAGCTCCAGGGAACTCACTGCTAGGAAAACTACCAGGAAACAACATCAATGACTTGTTGTTATTATGCAAATCACACATGAGTTCACTCTTCAGGCCTGAAAACCTAGTTCTTATACAAGCCTAACAACTTTATTATTCATACTTTAGCTCCAAAAACTCTCTATAAATTTGCCCAACCTTCTTTCTCCAGTGTTATTCTTCCTTGTTCTTTCCGTGTTGTTCATGCAAAAACATGACTGTAAAAACTTCCCTCTTTGGCCCTATGAATTTCCTTTCCCCCGAGATAGTTGACTTCTCACTCTACCCAATTTTGATTGTACTTCAGCCTCATTCTCCCCAATAACTATGGGATGTGACTTTCTACACCCACCCTCTTACATGAGTTTAATTATTGGGCTCTCATACACTCAACCAGAAAATAGAAGGTTGTCCCAAATGATAAAAAAATTCAGAAAGTTGGGTTGAATTAACACCCACAATTAATTTCCCCTTGGACCCCTCTTAGAGACTCCTCTCTCTTGTGGAAAAATCAACCCCCATCTCTATCCATGTCCCCCAACAACTGGTATCACAATTTATTTATTTAAAAATAGAAATACAATTTGCATATTACATCACTTGGCCATAGCCACATTTCATATCTACATTATGCATTAATTAAAATGGGGATTATAGCAGGGATGTTACACTCCCCCCTCCCCTACAATTTTTCACCATCCTCGGTGCATATCACAAATCCGAAACACATATACAATTTATATCACAATATTCAGAAAAGAAAGCAAAATTCTGCAATTTTTACCCTCCAACAACAATCCCAACCAAAATCTCCAACAACAATCCCGACCAAAATCTCTTGTTTCCTCTCAACCTGATGACCCAAGGAATGTGCCCCCTTCTTTGCCCTCAATCCATCGAGATGCACCATTCACTTATTAGGGTTGTCAACGCAAGTGACTAGGAACTCTAAGATGGGTTCTGGAACGCTAGCTGCCCAAAGTGGATTCTTGCATTCGATTTCCTTCAAAATTGAAAAACATTTGCAGGCATTCCTCCCGCATAGTTTCTTCATACTCCCATGTTGTGTCTTCAGGACCATTATAGGTCCATTGAACCTTTACCATCCCTATAGATTTGTTCTTAAGGACTTTAAATTTTGGGTTCAAATTGCACTTGATCCACCCGAAAGTCTCCTTCATGTTCCACCTGGATCACAAACCAATCAATTATGTGGTTAGGGTTAGGCACATATTTCTTTAATAATGACACATGAAACACATTATGCACTCTCATGGATGCAATAAATGCTATAATGTATGAAATTGGCCTTATATTCTTTAATATTTCAAAAGGTACACAATATATTGCTGCCAACTTTAGGCAACAACCCAATCGTAGTGAAATTCTTTTCGCTTTCAATTTCAAAAATACATGATTTCCCACTTCAAAATCTCTAAAAACTTTGTTCTTCTCTACATACCTTTTTTGCCTGTCATGGGCAACCTTTAAATTCTACCTGATTTTCACCATCTTCTCTTCCATTTCCTTCAATACATTTGGCCCAAGGACAACTTTGTCTACTAGATTTTACCAACTCACTGGTGTGTTACACTTCCTGCCATACAACACTTCAAACAGGTTCATTTTTAATGAGGTATGATACCCATTATGGTAGGAAAATTCAACTAAGTGGATATAATCTTCCCACTTTGATGGGTCCATCACATACATTTTGAGCATATCTTCAATGATTCTATTGGTCCTCTATGTTTTCCCATCAGATTATGGGTGATACGTTGTACTAAGATTAATATTTTTCCCAAAACCATTGAACAAACCCTTTTGAAAATTAGAAGTAAATTTTGGGTCTCTTTCTAAAACTATTTCCTTAGGCACTCCATGTAACCTGACAACTTACTTGATGTATATATTTGCAATGTTTGTTTCTTGACAACTTACCATGTTGCTTCACTGTCCTTGGAAGCCTGAAAATAAAATCCATTGTAACAACTTCCCACTTCCATTCTAGAATGGAAAATAACTGTAACATCCTATCTAGATGCATGTTCTCCGTTTTCACCTTTTAGCACTATAGACACCTGGCTATATAATTATCCACTTCTTTCTTCATTCTGGGGAAAAAATATTGGCTCCTCATTGTTGCAATAAATTTATGATATCCTGAGTGTCCAAAGTATGGAACGTTGTGCATTTGTCTTATCACTACATTTTTCATCTCACTAGAGTTTGGCACATATGCCTTGCCTCAGTATACAAGAAATCCATTTTCCCATAGCTTGAAATATTTAATTTTTTGTTGTGAAATGCCTTGTTGTAATGCTTCTTTTATCCATAGGTAGCGTTGATATGTATTTATTGCTTCAATTATTCTATCTCTTAAATCCATTTTGCACATGTTGATGTGCACCACATGCATCTCATGTGGCCTTTTGTTGAGTGCATCAACTACCTGATTTTATTTTCCTTTGATGTGTTTAATTTCGAAGTCATACTCACTCAGAAATTCGATCCATCTAGTTTTTATGACATTTAATGTCGGATATCTAAACAAATATTTTAGACCACAATGGTTTGTCCTTAGCTCAAATCTTCTCCCCATGAGGTAGTTTCTCCACATCTTTAGCACATGAACAATGGTTGCTAACTCCAGGTCATGGGTAGTATAATTTATTTCATTCTCTCTAAATTTCCTAGATTCATAGCATACCACATAATCTTTTTGAGTGAGGACCCCACCAAACCTCTCTTTGCATGCATCCGTACACACAACAAAGTCTTCATCCGAATATTCAATATTCAATATTGACACACTAGTTAAAATATCTTTCAACTATTGAAATTTGTCTTCACATTCGGGAGTCCATGTAAATTTCACTCCCTTCTTCTACAAAGAAGTGATGGGCTTGAAATTTTTGAAAATCCCCTTATGAATATTCGGTAATAACCTGCAAGACCCATGAAATATATTACCTCTGTCACATTTCTTGTCACTAGCCATCCTTTAATGGCCTCTATCTTATTTGGATCAATTGTTATCCCATTGGCTCAAATAATATGCCCCAAGTAGTGAATCTTCTTTTGATAGAAGATACACTTAATTAGCTTGGCATACAACTTATGCTCTGTTAAAACTTGCAACACCATTTTTAAATGTTTCTCATGCTCCTCTTTTGTCTTTGAGTAGATGAGCATGTCATCTAGGAACACAATTACAAACTTGTCCAGGTATTCCCCAAAAACTCCATTCATCAAACACATGAAAACAATTGGGGCACTTGATAGTCCAAATGGAACTATCATAAATTCATAACGCCCATATCTCGTTTTGAACATTGTATTTCTAATATATTCTTCTTTTATCCTCACTTGGTGATAACTTGATCTCAAGTCAATCTTGGAAAATATTCTTGCAACTTTCAACTGATCAAATAAAGCATCAATCCTTGGAAAAGGGTATTTGTTCTTTATTTTGACTTTATTCAGCTATCTAAAATCAATACATATTCTTACGGTTCCATATTATTCTTCAAACAAATAATTGGGGCTCCCCAATGCGACATACTTGGGTGTACATACCCCTTCTTCAAAAGTTCTTCAAGTTGCATCTGCAACTCCTTCAATTCAGGTGTGTGAATTATGTAAGGTGTCTTGGACACTGGGGAAGATCCTAGTACCAAATCAATAGAGAAATTTATGTCTCTCTTTGGTGGAAGTCCTAGGATTTCCCAAAATACATCCTCAAAATCCATCAAGACTGGATGGTCTTCAATACTTGACATTTTGTCTCTAGATGCCTCTTCCATATGGGATGCAAAAATTTGACACCCTTCTTTAAACTCTTTTTCAATTGCATGGCTAAAATTTATCTAACAACTATAGCTCTCGGAATTCCTTGAACTTTTCCTTGTTTCCCCTTTTCATCAAGACAAATGATTATCTTGTGGTAACAATCTAGGATAACATGGTGTTTTTCCAACCAATCCATGCAAACTATACAATCATATGAACCTAATGGTATGATGTTCACATCTACCTTTGTGTTGAACCCATTCATGTCTATTGGGAAATCTTTAACTTTTTCAGTGATTTTGCTCTTATCCCTTGTGGCCAACTGAACTAACCTATATTTCTCATGCTTACTTCTTTTTAAGTGAAATATTTCAACAATGTTAGAGTTTATGTAACTATGGATAACTCCAAAATCAATTAAAATTTCTATGGCTCGTTGGTTATCAATCTCACCTTCCACTTCAATCATGGGGGATTGATACTCTGATTGCTTGTTGTCCAAGGATGCATACATCCTTGGAATGTTTTCTCCCATGTCTTCAATTGTTTCATCCTCCTGAATGTTGTGGACAATCCTCATCCTTTCACCTTTGTGTGGGAAATCCCTATATAACTTATTTCCCTTGCATCCCCAACATTGTATAGGATGCTTCCTTGGCATTTTCCCAAATGAATATGCCATTCTGGGCTCATATTTGTTTGATTGTCCTTGCAAATTTGCTTGTGATATGTTCCTGAAAAAGGGTGGCTTAAAACCTTTCTTCCTTTGATCCCTATTTCCTTTCATCTTGTCATTCCAAGCTCTTTGGAAAATTGGCCTTCCTTTGTTGTGTTCATAAATATGATTTTCTCTCCTTATGTATTCCTCCAAAGTATTGGTGTTATCATAGTGTATATTGTCACTATATAAGGAGGGTAACCCACTCATAAACCTTTGGATTTTTACCTTCTCATCATTTATGAAGCGCACATACTTCATCAACTCAAAGAACCTCTTCTCATATTCATCTATTGTCATGCTTCCCAATTTGAGTTCAAATAACTCTTTCATATTTCTTTCATAGTAATGCTAAGAAAAATATTTCTCTTGGAAATATCCTTTGAACTTCCCCCATGAGACCTTCCTCTCATCAAGGTATTTGGCTTTCTTAAGCTGATCCCACCACATAGTTTCCTTTCCTTGCAAGTGGTAGGTTGCAATTCTTGATTCTACCCTGGAGGGATAATCATGTAGCTGGAAACATTTCTTCATTTCCAACAGCCAGGCCTTGGCCTCTTCTCCCTTCATGTTCTCACCATTTAAATTTGGTGGCTTGATTTTATTGAGTTCACCTTGCAAGATGTCTTCCGCAGGCCTTCTCCTTTTCATCCTAACATGAGAAACACTTGGGTTGCACCCTGGCCCTGAACTTGCACGAGATCTCCTGATGGATTTACTTAGAGAATGATGGTGCCTGCTCCTACTTCTTGAATACCTATCATTCCCATGATAATCCTTTATGCCATGGTATTTGGATGTTGCCACTTGTTGGGAACTAGTGGCTTCCTTTAAACTAGAGTCTTTGTTGACTTCTTTATGCAACATATTCATAATCTATAACATCTCCTCGTGAGACCTCATAATTTTCTCATTATCTTCGCTATAGATCCACACTTGCCTTTGCAGGCTCTTCATAGTCACAACTTGGTCTACATGATCCTCTCTTCCTCTTCTTCCATTGGATTTTGTCTCAACATTTCCCAAGCTGCCATACAACCTTCAAAATTCTTCTTCACAGCCAAAATACCTATGGGCATCCTCCATGACTATGGTTCTCATATATTAACCAATCTACCCTCTTGAACCTCTAATTCTGCAAGAAAATGTGCATGTACTAGAAAAAACATACATACACATTTCTGGAAATAATAAACATAATTTTTGTGCTCTTTAAGCCACAAGTCATCTTATTTTGAGTTGACTATAAAATATAATTCTTAGATCAAAAATTTGGGTGCATTATTGGATTCCTCTCTCTAAGATCTTTCCACCATCTACTCGTTTTCTCAAAACTGAGCTCGGAGTAGAAATCTATGGCTCTTCAAAATTCCTTGGACCTTTTCACATGACGATGTCATATTGTCCACATGGCCTCCATGTGGAACCACCCCACATATGCTAACTGACATCACTGGTCGACTGACATCACTGGTCGACTGACATCCATGTGGACCAATCCAACACTTGTTGGAAGATGTGCCTTGCGATCAAACCATCAGACACAAGCCTCTGATATCCCTAGCTAGTAACCCTGTTGGGTTCAACTTCGTGCATGGGAACTCTTCCATGGGGTGATCAATTCTCCATTCTCCTTTGTCTCCCTACGGTTCACATCTTCACAAGGCTTGCATATGATCTCCTTCTCGTAACATTATGACCCGCAACTTCGCAAGGCTTGCAAAAAATATCCTTCTTGCAGCACCGCGGTCAAGTTCAACTCTTCGAATTCCAACTTGCTTGTACACAAAGACCCCCCCCCACACCGTGACAACCAGCTCGCCATGAGATCATATGGATCAAATCAACCATGATCAAAGATCCATATCTCCGTATATTTTAGATATGCTCACCCAATAAACTTCACTGGCTCATCCTGACTCTACCACCTAAGGACACATGTCCCCCTCCCAATGGAAGATTTTTCTACGCCTAATGTTGATAATGTGTCCCTTGAAATGACATGCCAACAGAGCATGTTGAATAAATAAGATGATGTGGTGCTTTCCTTTGCACTTGGTCCTCTCATGGTAACAAGCATGTTTGGCGGATCAGACAACTAGAAAATATTTCGATCAATGATCTAGATCTATGTGGGTTCCTAACTTGCATGTTCTTTAACCATCCTCTAGGCCCAATATATCCAACGGTCCGAATATGATCTTCCATGCATCAATGGTCCTTATCACTTCCCATCTTGTGCATGACCTTTTTTCAGCAGTTCACACTCTATTGACTTCTTATTTCTTCTGCAACCCATGACTCGTAGACCAATGAGAATCCATCTTGTGGACTTCATATCGAACTTCACCCCTCAAACCTAAATCCTGCAAGCCTTTATGGAAATCCTTCCATGGAACTTACTCACATGGACCGTCCCCTGCCCTTGGACCTTCTTCCCATGGAGCTCGGTCATATCGACCAACGATCCTTCATCAATAGTAAATGTTTAATCTCGCTATCTAATGAATGATCAAGATCACCTCTGACACTTATCCCTAATTTTTTCATCAGTGACTTGGAAGTTTTATTCCCTCCAGAATTAAAATCGATCATCGATCACCAAGTTGAATGTGATTTGGGCCATCTATTTCTCAACTCTTTAGTCACCATTAAAATGTGAAACTCGACCTCCCAGGACAAAATTAATTTTACAACCTACAACTTGACATCATTGATCCTCTCGCTGACTATTCTAAGACGAATCAAACTTGCATATGCTCATAATTTTTGGATTTTCACTCTGATTTCACCACTTCCCCCATAAGCTCGGTGTTGAACCTTTTTTCTCTGATACCATTATGTAATGTCCCATATCTTAACCGAGGAACATTACTTGTGGAAATACACATAAATTTGAAAATTTTCTACTAATTAAATTCTTGTAGCTTACTAGCCATGAATTATACACAAATTTAACCATTTTTAGATACCCATAACGATATGCAGCTACAACATGCTGAAATGACATGAATGCAACAACAAAAACCCATCTACAACAACATATAAATCATTCCCAGTCACAGATTAAAATGTACAATAGTTAAACTCATAAGCGTAACACATAAAACATATAAAAACAATTATCTTTGAAAACAATTGTGCAACTAGCTGCTTGGGATGGACATTCCACCCAACCATAGAATTGTTGTTCTATATCTCAAAATAAAGTCACTCTTGAGCTGGCGATCACAAAAGAGGGTGTCTCTCATAGTCCACTCACAACTCAGATATCTCACAACCCACTAGCATCCTCCTATAGGTATCATGAATCCCTCCCAACTCTCTTCCTCTTGACCTACCCAACCCAAGGAATGTACCCATTCACTGCTCTTAGTCCATCGGGCACCCATCCATTTATCAGGGTCCCTTTGGAACAAGTAACTAAGAATCTCACTATATGGAACTCCACATAAGTCACTGCTAGGAAAAATACCAAGAAACAACAACAATGACATGTTGTTATAGTGCAAATTACATAGGAGTGCACTCTTTAGGCCTGACAACCTGGTTCTTCTACAAGCCTGAAAATTTTCTTCTTCATTATTTAGCTCCAAAAATGCTCCATAAATTCACCCAACCTTCTTGCTCTATCTCTAGTGCTCTTCTTCCTTGTTCTTTGCTTGTTGTTCATGAAAAAACATGACTATAAAAACTGCCCTCTTTGGTCATACAAAATTCCTTTTCCCCCAAGATATTTGATTGCTCACTCTACCCAATGTTGATTGTACTTCATCCTCATGCTCCCCAATAAATATGGGATGTAAATTTCTACACCCACCCTCTTACATGAGTTTAATGATTGGGCTCTCATACACTCAACCAAAAAATTGAAGGTTGTCCCAAATGATAATAAAATCCAGAAATCTGGGTTGAATTGTTACCCATAATTAATTTTCCCTTGTACCCTTCTTAGACACTCCTCTCTATTTTGGAAAACTCATCCCCCATCTCTGCCCATGTCACCCAATAGTTGGTATCCTATTTTATTTATTTAAAAACATAAATACAATTTCCAAGTTGCATCGCTTGGCCATAGCCACATTTCATATCAACATTACACATTAATTAAACATGGGATTATAGCGAGGATGTTATATGCATGAAATCATAAAATACTTGATAAAAGTTTGGTGATGAAGATGACATTCAAATATTTTTCAAACTGCAAAGAATCAATGCTTTCATTGAGAAAACTTTCAAGCCCATATTCACATGAGGGACAATTTTCCAAAGAATGCAACTCTCAGTCATAATGTCCAAGATAGCATCATGTTGACTCCTTACTAGGAAGAGTTTGTAAGACCTTAACACAAATTGATACATATATAAAACTAACATAGTGGTATACGTTCTTCCCTAGAGGTAATCAGGTAGATTAGAAAAATTCCATATTGAATGTTTTGGCATCAAGACATTATGTACTTTTGAGCTCCTATTCTTGCTAATAGATAGAACATAATATAAGGTTATTTTTGGGAGACCTTGGATGAACTACAATTTGCATGGGATAACTTGGTCATTGTTTTCCCTTAAAATTCCATAAAGCTTGTGATTCCCTCGAACACCGAGTTCAATCCTTGTTAAGATGAGGATACTAACACAATTGATTATGAATATTAAACAAAGGGATATACCTATGATGTGAACAATTTGTATATATTATAATGATGAGATGATGGATTCTAATGAAAAAAGAATCCCACATATATATGCTAAATCCTTCAAGTGGAGACTTGGAAATTTCCATGGAAATATGGTAACAATAGTTGCATAAGCTTCAACATGTTTTTTTCTAAACGATCTATCAGATCTAAATCATGAATAATACATAATAAAAGCATGGAAAAAGTCCAAAATACTAAGCCGATGAACTACCATAAGTTGCAACTACTCAATGAGTTGTATTAGTTGAACAAGAATTTGGTGAAGTCAAATAAGTCACACATTCTCTAATGTGATCGGGGATGAAATGATTTCGAGATAATGAATATCCCATGAAACACCAATAGAAGTTTGAAAGAGCAACCAAAAATTGCTTCAATGGGGAGAAGTTGTAGCTCTTCCCATCCACTTTGGGAGGCATACCTTGAAATCATTGGATACATCACTTTCTTGGAAAACAATAGGAGTTTTTGGTAAATATCTGCCTAGGCCTGGTCACTGTGACCTCTCAAGGAGGCACACCTTCTCCTAAAGACCTAGAAATTTTCTTCTTCTTAGAGGAAATGTCCGTAGATAGAGACAATTGGTTTTCTTTTCTGGGGTGGATGTAGCCAAGTGGACCAAGGAAATGGATTGTGAATCCACCATACATGGGTTCAATATTTTCCATTCACCCATAAAATAAGAGAAAAAACAAACCATTTTGAAGAATCAATTGGAATAGATAGAATGAGAACATATTTACAATTGTAAGGAAATCCATTTTATCCTTGAGATAAATTTAGGTAATATTATATCTGTAGATTCTAGAAGATTAAAGGCCAAAAATATGATAGATGATAGCATTCAATTTCACTAAACGACTTCGAATAGCTTTCCATATAATTATAATATAAGTTCAAGGGTTATGTAGGGTCCCTATTTTGATGTGTTTTGGTACAGTCTACAATACCTTGTCTTACTATTTACCTTACCATTTTCCATCCTATTACCCTATAATGACATATCTTTTACCATTTTGCCTTCAAACCACATTTTTTATTCAAAGGTAATTATCTTAGCCTAAGTATTTCATTTTTTCCTTGTTTAATGAATGAAATGTGTTAATTACTCGACCTGAAGAAATTACTGGAACTTTCATGTATTCTATTGAACAGGTCCTGTAGTTGCCTCAACGGTTGAGATATCTTCCACTTGTTCCATTTAATTCGAAGATATGGGTTCTGTAGAGAATTGCATACACATGATCATCCACTATCCAATTTGGCCAACATTACAACAACAAAGGCATTATTTCTAGTCAACCTTATGACCGATTCTTGTAATGTACACGCATTCATTGCGATTTCATGCCTTCGGTCATGAAATCATAACGAAATGACTTGTTATGAGATTATGTTGTCTAAATTGTTTTAACTGAAGCTAAAGTTGTAGTGCCCCGACTATGTTTAGTGGATTGCACAGGATTGGAATTTTAAGAGCTATTAGTTTTTAATTTGAATCTTATTGTATAAATATAAGAGGCAATCATGACCGAACATATAGATTGATAGGTTGATAACAATATTAAGTAGAAGCAGATTGAACTCAGTTCAACATATATCTATGTACTATGTTAATTCTAGAATATAAAGATTGGTTCATGTGCATTTCTTTGTTGCGTTCTTGAGCTTGTAAGTGTTAGTGGGCATACTTTTGAGAGAAGGCAGGCCCCCCTTCATCTTAGAAGTATCACCCTATTCTTTTTATTTACTTTGTTACATTAGGATTAATTGCAATTTTTTTATTGGTAATCGATTCATTCAGTTCAATTCGTATAGACAGTTTAATGGAACTATGTAGTGAGTATTAATTAATTAATGTTGCAGTTTTATTTCATGCTTGTAGTCTAGTTGATGCATGTGATAACAAGAGTTCATTCTTTATTTTTTGATGGTTTAATTGGTAATTCTCCAGACAAGGATTTTCAATATATGTAGATTGATGCAATCAATGATTGCCATTTTTTATTGATCAACAACTTCCCATGATAAATACCTTGATCATATGTATTAGCTTTTGATTTTGTTGCTTTTGTTTCAAGTTAATGATTGTCAATATGACTAACATAATGGATCCAATGGAGTATCGTTGGGTATAAAAATCTATATCCAACCTACAATTCAACTTTAGAATTTCCATTGTCATATGAGCAACTTGATTGAATTTATTTCATAGCTTATTGGAATGGTGTGTCTTTGAGATTTTTTCTGCATATATTGTTTTTGGTGTTTCGTAAGTCTACAAACCCGGATTGATAATTAATGTATATAATCACTATTATATAATTCACCCAATGTTTTGGTGTCATTGTTAGGGAAACATTGAAGGAGATAATCTCAAGAGTGTGTACAATTGTTTTCCTTTAGTTTTTGTAGGACCAACACCTTCGACTCAGAAGGTGGAGAAATAAGACATGAGGTGAAAAACAATCCTACACAAGTTTTTGCAGGACCAACAATCTTCGACTCGTATATGGAAGCAATAAGACAAGAGGTGAAAGCCTATGCATAATACTCTGGTGAGTCTCCACGGTCCCTTGGCTTGTTGGAACTTTTAATAATTTTAATTTATAGAATGATAAAGTATGTATGAATAAGCCTAAGGGAAATAGAGGTAAATATTCTCAAGAGAAACCCAACCCTATCGCCCCATCTAGTGGTGTTGCAAGTACCACCCACTCTACTAACCCCTTGGTAGGAAGGTTGGAGAGGTAACTTAAAGGAATATGATATGAAGGACCTAATCAAGTTTATATACTTGAACCATTCAAGGAATATGTTCTCGCACCAAAGGTATTTCTTACTCCTACTGTAGAAGCAAAACTTGACATCGAATTCCAAACCAATCTGATTCAAGATCCAAAAATAGTGGCAGCAACCTCTGAGGCATCTATATCACAAGAACTACCTCTCATTTTTTGGTACGAGATGGAAGCCGAAGAAGTAACATGCAATAACCATGAGGATATAGTCACCTTTGAATTCGATATTAGAGATCCTGGTGGAATGACACAAATGAACAACATTCCCCCCATCTGCTCTACCAAACTTTCATGGTCTGGCCAACAAAGACCTCAATGCATTCTTATTTGAGTTTGATGTGATTTTTAGGAGCTATGATTATTCTACCACTACCCATAAGTTAAAATTGTTTCCTTCCACCCTAACGGGTCCAACCCTCCGATGGTTTATGGGTCTCAGTGGGGATACCATTCAAACTTGGGATGAGATGAAGAAATACCAATACTATTGCAAGGGAAAAGAACTCAGGGAATAAATCTTCAAGATGACGCAAAAAAAGGGTGAAAGTTTGGAAGACTATGTGGAGTGATTTCAACATAACCTTCAAATATAAATACAAATCCATCTGAGCAAAGAAACAATGAGAACAATTTTGCTAAGAGGCATAAAAGATGAATGGTTCGAAGTTCTCAACCTAATGGTATCAGGTGATGTTTCTCAAGTACCATATGATGAGGTATGTGATTTATTTTGGTGATATTAAAGGGGAGACTCTAAGACTGGTAGAAGCTTCAGAGATGCCACTTCCATGTTCATCAAATCTATGGCAAGAGCAGGGGTCACAAAGGATGAAATTGGTAACATGTTTGAAAATTTTAAAACCAATATTCTCAGCTCTTTACGTTCACAATTGGATGTTTTGCAAGTTAAGAAGAACGAATCATCATAAAAATATCTATCTATATTTTGTCCCAAATGTCGAGAGAAGCATCCTTGGAAGATATGTCCACTAGACAACATCGAAATATGTTGAATTTGTGAAGAATCCCACGCCACCAAGGACTGTCCTTCCTTACCAGGAATTAAGGAAATATATCATGGAAAGAAAGGAGCCTCAACTTCATTGTATGTAATGGCACCACAAAAACCATGGCAATGACCTTCAAGTATGGTTCAAAACTCTACATCTCATTTTCCTTATTCTCATAACCATATGTGGAATATTCCTATGCCATGGTAGCATTGGCCACCTCAGGCCGATACACAATATAATTGGAAGCAAGGTTGGTGTGGTCCATCTTATGATTGAATGACTAATTTTCCTTATCCTGCACCACCACCATATACATACCCTTCACAAGCTCCTCAACAACAAATCAACTGGGCACAACAAATTTCATTACCAGCTCCTCAAAACCCTACATGTTCAACCCAAATCCTTTCCCAAACTATCCCAAATTCTAATAATAAAAATCCAGTTTAGGTTGAGTATGGAATTGATATGCAAACATTTCCCATGTATGGTATCACACCTGTATCACCTCAGGAAATTCACCTGAAGTCTGGGAAATTTCTTAACCCAAAACCCTTAGTAATTGTCCAAGAAAACAAAGAAGAGACTCCTATCCAATATGAAGTTTTTCAAATTCCATTTCCATATAAATCTTAGATTCGGTCTCAAGTTTAGACCGCCCCACAAACCAATTCTTATAAGGAACAATTATTACAGTTTGATCAACCTCCTTTTCCAAAGAGGCTAACACTAAAAAAACCAATTACATATTTTGAGTTCGACTTGATGTCAGAACTGAAGAACCTTTATATTAAGATACCTTTGCTACAAGCAATAAAATACATCCCCATATACACTAAAATAGTCAGAGACTTATGAAGGTAGATGAGAAAAGGACCCCCCAACCATCCAATTCATAGGGAAATTGCCAAGCCTCATGCCCACCAAAATCACTGCAGAAAAATATGTGGACCCTGGGAACCCTATAGTCACATTCTTTATTAATAAGACTCCCATTGCAAACACCCTAATTGACTTGGGTGCAAAAATAAACGTAATGACGTTAGGGTCAAATGGGTTTAGCCTGAGTGGTTTGTTTTGAGGGGTGTTTTCCCCCCAAACCAGGTTCAATTATTGTAAGTGAAATTTTGTGCTCTTGATGTCGAGCTCTCAATATTCCAAAAATTCTTGATCTCCCCATGTTCTCCAGATTTTGGGGGAATTATCACATGGACGTAGCGAGTATTGATAAAGCAGTGTCCTAAACCACTTCTAAAAAAAATGTAATGACATTACAGGCATTAAATCAATTGAGACTCCATAATCTCCTCCCCACACTCACTATGTTTTAAATAGTTGATCAATCTACACTTAAGCCAGAGGGTATTTTAGAATATGTGATTGTCTCACTGGACTCATGTGAGTACCCAACATATTTCTATGTCATACAACCCAAAACTGATATAGGTGGGCAKCCTTCGATCCTCGGGAGATCGTGGTTGGCCATAACTAATGCTTTCATCAATTATAGGTCCAGAAATATGAAAATTACACATGGAACTAAGACCAAACAAATTACCCTATACCCCCTACTAGACTAGCAATTGAACTTGAATGCAAAAAATGGCTTGACAAAGACAACAATGGTGAATTTGTTCAACCTATTATCACTATTGCACAAGCCACAATCCTTAAGGAAAATATTGACGAGAATCTGATTAATCATTGCATCACTAATCCATATTTCTTGTAGTATTTTGGGGGGCAATCATCATCTCACATTAAAACTTCTATTGATTTTATTCTTGAACAAAATTTTCAATATAATTGCACCGAAGAGGAACTATCCTCTACCTTTTCATCAATATCTCATGTACACTCAATTTATGAATCTGATTATAAGACTGTTGAATTTTTTCCTAAAACAATATTGAACATAATTTTTTCTTTAGACAGTGAACATGAAAAACAATTAACCCAGATTTTGAGAAAAWTTTATRATACCTTYGCATGGGAATATACTAGCATGAAAGGAATTCACCCAGACACATGCATACATCACATCTATATTCAGAAATATGTCACTCATGTCAGACAACCATAGAGAAGAATGAATCCAACCTTGAGGGAGATAGTGAAAGCTAAACTRCAGAAACTTTTGATTGTCGGTTTTGTTTATCCCTTCTCAGACAATCAGTGGGTGTCACCATTAGTGATCATTCCTAAAATGAACTGGAAATKGTGGGTATGCATAGACTATAGGGAATTAAACAAGGCTTCCCTAAAATATCATTTCCCACCACCTTTTATCGACCAAGTTCTAGACACACTAGCCGAAAATAAATACTTTTCTTTTCCGAGCGAATTCAATAGATACAACTAGATCTGGATTGCTACAGAAGACTAGGACAATACAACTTTCATGTGTTCGTGGGGGACATACGCCTACAAGGTATTTCCCTTTGGTTTATGAAATGCACCGACCACATTTTAATGAGTGATACTTGGTATTTTTTCTAATTTATTACATGATTTTATGGAAATATATATGGATGACTTTATTGTGGTAGGTGATACTTTTGAGGAAGCTTTGACTAACCTTGAAAAAGTTCTAAAAAGATGTAGAGAGACAAATCTTTCATTAAGCAATGAGAAATATTTTATGATAAGGACTAGAGGAATCATATTAGGTCACCATGTGTCATCTACATGAATAAAGGTAGATCCGGATAAAATAGAAGTAATTGTCAACATGCTACCTCTGACTAATCAAAAGGGAGTCTGAAGCTTCCTAGGTCATGTAGGCTATTATTGATAGTTTGTAGAATATTTTATGAAGATATCCCTTCCCTTATTCAAATTTCTTACAAAATATGTTGAGTTATTTTGGGACAATGAATGTCAACGTGCCTTTGACATACTCAAGGAAAATATCTCCTCAACCCCAGTGTTCAGAGGACTAAAATGGAACCTTTCATTCCATATCTCGACTAATACATCATATTCAGTCATAGGAGTTGTATTGGGTCAAAAGGAAAATCTCTTAACTTATGTTATTTATTTCATAAGAAATGATTTATCTCCCGTTGAATTAAATTATAGTACGACTGAAAAAGAGTTCCTTGCAGTGGTTTATGTAATTAATAAATTTAGGCACTACATCACAGGGTATGAAGTCTTTATTCATATTGACCACTCTACCATTAGGTACTTGATGAACAAACCTATTACGAATGGTAGAATCACCAGGTGTTTGTTTCTTCTATAGGAATTCGACACAACCATTGTAGATTGGCCAAGTGAGGAAAATTAGGTATAATACTTCCTCTCCAAGCTTGATAATAAAGGTGAGAATATTCATGTTGATGAAAATTTTCCGAATGAAGATTTATTTTCTATATCTACTAATTCACCATGGTTCACACACATAGCCAATTATCTTACTACAAGGAAAATGCCACCTCATTTATCACCCAAGGAAAAGAGAGGGATTATCAAAATGAGTGCTCCATACTCCTGGATTAAAAGGGATCTCTTTTACATTGGTCTTGACATAATTATTCTCATATGTGTGAGAGAAGACGAGATGTTTGACATCCTAAAAGCATGCCACGATGAACCTTGTGGGGGGGATTTTGCATATAGAAGGATAGCTTACAAGATCCTCCATTCCAACTACTTTTTTCCTACTCTCTTTTAGATGTCAAGAAGTATGTCTGAGGATGTGACAGTTTCCAAAGTATGGTTCGTCAAGTTTAAGTAGATGAGATGTCACTTTAGCCACAAGTCCTTATAGAACCTTTTGAAAAATGGGTCTTGGACTTCGTAGGGATGATAAAACCTCCATTCAAGAGTAGGAAGTACATTTTAGTTTGCACTGATTATGTTATGAAATGGGTGGAAGAAAAGGATTTATTTGGAGCAACAAAAAAATCAGTAGTAGATTTCCTATTTGAAGATATTTTTACTCATTTTGGGGTACCTAGATAAATTGTTACTGGCTAGGGGACTCAATTTACATCTAAGTTGGTACATGCAATTAATCAAAAGTATCTCATTAAGCACAAGAAATATTCCCCACGTCACCCACATGCCAATGGGTAGGTGGAGTCGACAAATGAGGTTTTGGAAGGAATTATGACAAAGAATGTCCAACTACACAATAAGGATTGGATAGACCAACTTCTCGAAGCCTTATCGGATTACAAGACAACATGGAGGAGTACTTCTAGTTTTAACCCATATGAGTTAGCATATGGGAAACAAGTTCTTCTTCCAATAGAATTTCAAATCAAAACATTCTGAATGACAACATAATTGGGGATGTAATTGATCGAGGCATAGAAGGAAATAATTGTTCATCTCAATGATTTGGACGAAATGCATTAGGAAGCTTTCCAACACACTAATCTCATCCAATAGAAAAGGGAAAAGTGGCATGAAAGATTCATTAAGAAAAAATAGATCAAGGCAGGTGACTGGGCACTTTTGTTAGACTCTAGATTCAAGGACTTCAAGGGGAAGTTTAACACATGTTGGATTGACTCCTACGATATTGAAGCTATCTTCGATAATAGATATGTTAAGGTTCAAACTATAGATGATGAGAAGGTATCCTTCTTGGTTAATGGGCACATGCTCAAGTTATATCAAAAGACCAAATATAAGGGGGATTTTTTCAAAGACATCATGGAGAAATTTGAATTGTGGATGGTAAGTGATGGGGTTTCCCCACAACCTTCCTCTTCTTAGTTCTCCCATTCTCAATAAAACAAAAAATAAATAATAAAAAAACAAGCAATAAAAGGTAAAGAGAAAATAATGCTCAGTTGTGAAAACCTAGAATTCCAGCGCAGCTGGGCCGAAACCTTACTTGAAAACCAGGCTTCTGGCTGGTAAGGTTCCCAAATAAAATTGTATCTTGTGATGGTTCATTTTTCAAATTATTCAATCATTTGATGGTTCTCATGTTGGATGATGGGGGATTCATTAAGGCCCTCCTTATAATAATCTTGGCCCATCGAATTCAACTCCTTATCTGGGCTATGAGGTAGCAAATTATGAAAATGCCTTGGGATTTGTATCTCTTAATGAAAAATTCTCTCGCTGGCAGCAGTGGTGATGAATCAATGTTGCTTGAATGACAGATCCTGCAAGTTACTCGACTTCAACACATCCATTCGTAATTGACAGGATGCATTGGAGTACCTTGATGCTCATTGACATTATTGGTGAGAAATCTCATGTTAGTTAATGACATTCATTAATGGACGGCAATCCAACAATTCCCTTCCATGTTCGACTATAAGAAATTTATTCACATGGGAAGGAATGTACAAAAGTGGGTAAGGAAGAAATTTTTGTAACAATTCAACCAGAGAAATCCTGCAACATCCAATCTTCAAATTTTTGTAGCAGTATTCATGTTCCTATTCTTGTTCTTGTTCTCGTTCTTGATCCAATAACATCTTCATTGCAAGAGTTATTCGTATAGAATGGTTCTAATCCTTACATATGCTATATCATTTCTGGTGATTGATGAAGGACATAGGATCTCCATTCTAGCACAGGAACAGTATGAAACCATGAGTACACCATGGATTGCTACCAGAATTATATACAAATCTACATTTTCCGATAAACAGTCCATGATACAGAGTTTGCTTCTACAATCCAATCTAGAACAACTCCTTGCACCAGAATGCATAACTCAAAAATTTGATAAAAGGTTTGGTTCAACAAAGTTGATTCAATCAAACAATACAATAATTCAATGTAATCGAAGCTTGGGTAAGTTATTAAAGGTTTATTTGTTCATTAAATTTGGAAATTTTTAATACTATGGAAACCTTTGAATATAATTGCACCAACTATGAACCTATCACCCTGAATCATCACACATGCATCGAATCAACCACCTTTCTATTACTCAATTTGGAATCATTGCATAATCCTCCATCGTCGGATGTGTGAATCACCATCATT
This sequence comes from Picea sitchensis, assembly GCA_010110895.2. Lineage (NCBI taxonomy): Eukaryota > Viridiplantae > Streptophyta > Pinopsida > Pinales > Pinaceae > Picea > Picea sitchensis. The sequence continues at coordinate 38,992 of SNQJ01S0001237.1, forward strand.
TCAAAACTTGCTACACCGATCATTACTCTACGTGAACGGTTAAATTGGTTTATGATGATTAAATCGTCATGATCACGAATTCCCATCAACTCTCATTTCGAACTCATTTCCATTGTATCATGAAATTCCCTCTTCCTATAGGTTGATTTGAATACCATAAAAAAACCCTACATCTCTTATTGTGAGAAAGGATAAAGAGTGCACTTAGAATTGAACTAGATGGGGATGAGCTATTATAAGCCTATCCAAAATGTAGGAAGAGAATAGAGAAGACATGTTGGCTACCTTTCTTCCTGAAGTACAACAGGGACAAGTCATAAGTTACCAGGGCATTCACATTAGGGTTTGGTGGAAGCAAGGTAGTCATTGGAGATTTGGAGCTCACAGTCTCAAAATACTCTATTGTGTAGGCAATAGAGCTCCCTCGGGATGACGAATGTTGGTTCAAGAGTAGGCATATAAAGAAATCGAGTTGGGCTATGTTCTTGAAGCTAACTAGAATGAAGATAGAGTGGTCTAAAGGGACAATGCACTATTTGTTGAAAAGGAGATATTGAAAACTATTGATCATGCTACAAAAGTATATTACATGTGAGGGCCATTTCAGCCTCACGTTCCTTTACCATATCAGGATCTTGTTTCATTTTAAGGGACAAAGGCTTAATCTGCCCTACTTTTTATGGAAGTCATTGACCAAGATGGTAGCCACAACATGAAGAAAGGTCTACACCGAAATTATGGAGTGAGACGTGTATCATCACGACCTTGTCAAGCTATTATTTTTGGAGGAGCTTAGGAAGAAAAATGACACTTGGGAGGATTTCATAGCCCAGAACCAGTTTGGGGAAGCTCAAGGGGAAGAAACAGAACCTGAGCCTGAGGGAGCAAGGAATGAGCTTGAAGGGGATGAAGAGAATTTTGAGGAGGCCAAACAAGAACATAAAGAAGTTGAGGAACCTAAGGAAGCAAAAATGGAATCGGGTATGAAAGAAGCCAACCCTGAGTTTGAGGAAGGGGATGAAGAGTTCCAGGTTATCTTGAGCTTAAAGAAGCTAAGAGCACCGGGACAGAAGGGAGTTTCGGTGACACCTACTCCACCAAGGATGACAAGGAGTCAGGCCACCCAACTCACTGGAGAATCAAGTCAACCTTAGGAAACAACAGAGAAAGGTATAATACTCAAAACCCCTCCTAAGAAAAAGTGTTCAAAGACTCTTGGGGAAACAATGGTTGTATGTGAGTAGTTTGAAGAACATAATGAATTGCACAATGATCTTGAGATCATGAAAACTGTTGAGGATATCCAATCATGTAGTTTACCCACAAAGAAATCCTAGGGGAAAAGCTAACAAAGGAATTAATTGGTGTTGACAACTTAGCAGGAAAGGAAAAAAGGATTAGTAGACTAAAGAGAAAAATCAGGGAAATGATATTTGTATATGAGTTCATTAAAAGTAAAAATATACTATTGAAAAATTCTAGTGTCAGATTCCAAGAAGAATTTTCCCAGTTAAAGAATGAAAACAAGAGTTCACTAAAGAAGGCCTAATGATAGTATAGGCAAGCCAAGAAGCTTCTCCTGCAGAATCAAAGGCTCAAATATAGACTTGAAGGATTGGAGCCAAAGACTTCCGAGCTCAATGTATTTTCTCATGTGGCCATCCAGGCCTAACACATGACTTATTGAAATATCGACAATTTTGGAAATCGTTTTTGAAGGGCAACTGAAGGTCCAATTTTGCATGAGGACATGTAACTCCTCAAGCATGGGGGAGATGTAGCATCCTTGTTTTGATGTGTTTTGGTACAGTCTATAGGACGTTATATTACTATTTACCTTTCCATTTTCCATCCTATTACCCTACAATGACATATCTTTTACCATTTTTGTTCAAAACACATTTTTGATTCAAAGGTAATTATCTTAGCCTAAGTATTTCATTTTTTCCTTGTTTAATGAATGAAATGTGTTAATTACTCAAGCTGATGAAATTATTGGAACATTTATGTAGTTTGTTGAATAGGTCATGTAGTTGCCTCTACAATTGAGATATCTGCCACTCTCTCTAGTTGATTCGAAGATATGGGTTCTATAGAGAATCATATACACATGGGCATCCACTATCCAATTTTTCCAACACTACAACAACAAAGGTGGTATTTTTGGTCAACATTCTAACCGATTCATGTAGTGCAAATGAGTTTGTTGCAATTTCATCTCTTCGGTCATGAAATCATAATGAAATGACTTGTTATGAGACTTTGTTGTCCGAATTGGTTTGTCTGAAGCTAAAGTTGTAATGTCTCGACTATGTTTAGTGGATTGCACATGATTGGAAGTTTAAGGGTTGCTAGTATTTAATTTGAATATCATTGTATAAATATCATAGGCAATCATGCCCGAACATATGTATTGATAGGTTGATAAAAAAATTAAGCAGAAACATATTGAACTATGTTCAACATATATCTATGTACTCTGTTAATTATGGAATATAAAGACTGGTGCATGTGCATTTCTTTGTTGCATTCCTGGGCTTATAAGTGTTAGCGGACATATTTCTGAGAGAAGGAAAGGTCCCCTTCATCTCATAAGTAGCGCCCTAGTTGTTTTATTTACTTTGGTACATTTGGATTAATTATAATTTTGTTATTGGTAATCGATTCATTCAGTTCAATTCATGTAGACAATTTAATGGAACTCATCAATGAGGATTAATTAATTAATGTTGCAGTGTTATTTCATGCTTGTAGTCCAACTAATGCTCATGAGAACAAGAGTTCATGCTTGATCGTTTGATGGTTTAATTGGTAATTCTCTAGACAAGGATTTTCAAGAGCTGCAGATTGATGCAATCAATGATTGCCATTTTTTTACTGATCAACAACTACCCATGAAATATGTACCTTGATCACATGTATTAGATTTTGATTTTGTTTCTTTTGTTTCAATTTAATGGTTGGCAATTTGACTAATAGAGTGGATCCAATAGAGTATTGTTGGGTATAAAAATATATATCCAACTTGCAATTTGACCTTAGAATGTCCACTGTCATATGAGCAACTAGATTGAATTTATTTCATATTTTATTGGAATTGTGTGTCTCTAAGATTTTTTCTACATATATTTTTCCTGGTGCTTCATAAGTCTACAAACCTGGCTTGATAATTAATGTACTAAATTACTATTATATAATGTGCCCAACAGGTTCCTAAGCATGTGGTTTTGAAGATGTACTCTTTCAAGATATCTAAGGAGGGATGATACAAGGATTCACATTTAACACTAGTATTATAAAAATGAAATGCATAATTAGGATCACATTTGGTAAGAGCTATGGAACTACTTCAATGAAGATGTATATAATGGTAAGGTTGAAGGAAATCAATTCTTAGAATAGATGCTAACAAAAATGAAAAATTGATGTAAAATTAGAAGACACACTCTATCAAAGTGTGTTTTCTTTGTTCAACCTAACTAAAATCTTCAAAAAGGGGAATGCAATGACCCTCTAGATCATTATACAAAGGAGAAATATAAGGCATAGATTATGAATCACAAGCTCTCATGGCGGTCTCTGCGGTAAGCTCTRTACAGTGGAAGCAGTTGGCAGGTATGAGGCTTATCGTTTTCTATGAACATAGGTTGGTATCACTTTTTTAAGGTAGGTATTATTATTAGTGAACGCGGAAGAGAAGGAAGTCATGGTTATCCTTCTAGCTTAAAGCCAACAGTCACCTCATCCTTTTCCCCTGTTTCCCACTCTTGTTGTTTTATCTCTGACGGGACGCTCTGGGTATTGGGTAGTAATTTGTCTTACTCTCTGAAGCTTCTGAGCGTCCAAGTGTCTTCCATTATGGATTCTGATGTCAATGCACTCATTAGAGCGGTTGACAAAGTGCATTGGGAGGAGGAGGCATATTACTCCTCGGTAGATGATCATTTATTAGTCAATAATCTACATGACCACCCTGGGGCTCATACTATCATCGACGTGAAGGGGGGAGATCCTCTTTTATTCTCCCAGACTACTCATGGCATCCAAAATAGCTCTTTTCTCCCTTCTAGTTCTGGGTTAGAAACCGCAAAGCAGGTTTCTGGGGGTCCTCCGACTGCAAACCAAGGGCATAATGTACAGGGTTCTCACAAACCTCTCTCGGTGAATGATAGGACTGAGGCCTTAAAGGGTGTTGTATACCAGAACATTAGAAGTTTTCCGAGGACTAGTCCTCCCTCTCATTACACTAAAGTCTGGAAGCCAAAGAAGACAAAGCGCAGACTGGTCCTTAGTATGGACATAGGCCTGGAGGAGTCATTCTCCCTAGCGCTCTGCACATTGGTAGGTAGAATAGCCTACATATCTAGGTGTACTTCTTCTATGGAGGATTGGATGAAGTTCACTTGGTTTCCAGTCCTGGGTTACTGTCTAGAGGTATTTTACCTACCGAATGGTTGGCTTGGCTTTATGTTCAAAATTCCTGAAGATACAGAGTGTATCCTGAACACTTTTTGGAGCTATGACGGAGGAAGTATAATGCTTAAGCGATGGCGCTTAAGCTTCAACCCCTCATCTGAATACTTTAGCTTCAGACATGTTTGGGTTCTTCTTTTGAGTTCCCCCCTACAACTATGGAACAAGAAAACGTTGGAAGTTGTGGGGAACTCCTTAGGACGATTTCTAAAATTTGATGATTCTGACATCCTCTCTCCAAACAAGAAAATGGCAAAAATTCTCGTAGAAATTGACATCCATGGGGGTCTCTGCGATTCACTGGAGATTGAATGGCAAGGCTTGCTTTTCGTTCAATGTTTGGACTATCTGGGTTTGTCGTTTTGATGCTCCCTTTGTTGGAAGATTGGTCACCTTCAAAGGGAATGTACTCAAGTCTTCGGTTCCCCGTCAGATGAGGAGACTACTGAGGATACTTCGGATCTTACTGTGACTCCTTTAGAGGAGTATGAACCTTCTACAATCTTCCAAGATGCATATGATTCTGATGGTTCCCCTTTAGATGATTTTTCTTTCAYAAGTAAGTTAAGACTCTTTTGTCCAAAKATTTTTTCGTYCTTGTCTCTATGGGAGCGTCAACACTTGAACTCCTCTCTTACATATCCTTTGCCATCTTTCTTTAGAGCGTCCTCTGTCACATACCATTTACCCCCTCATCTTGCAGTGTCTGACTCTCTTACTTCTGTGAAATACCCCTGCACCAAAAATCCCCCTAACCTCATCTCGGGCACCCACTCAAGGGATTATCCTACTGTTTTTCCTCCTAACCCCCTTTTTAAAGAAGTGACAGACTCTTTTCCTATAACAAAGGGTCCCGACGATGAAATTCTAGCAAAGCCACCCCAGGACACTCTCTCTTTAGCCTCCCCGACTGCCCTTGGATATACTGAGTCTGATCTAAGAGATAGTGCTATAGACGTTCTTTTAGTAGACATGGTTCCTTCTAGTCACCGCCTAAATAGTCCTCTTCCACTTCCTACCTTTTCGAGTGCGTCTTCGGTGGCCTGCAAGGTTAACAAGGTTTCATTCTCCGATCGTCAAGGGTTACCCAGCTCTTCTAATGTCGACCCTTCTTGGTCCAGAGGTTTTGGGTTTGAGGTTTCCTCTTTAAAAAATCGTAGTGCTCGAAAGAAGGTGAGAGCCACTACAATACCACAACCTTCTCCATCCACTTCATCCAACATTGGGGTGCTTAGAGGTTTAAAATCCCTTGCCAGGACTAAGATATGATTTTTTTTTCCCTCAATATCAGAGGGGTGGGAGGTCCCCTGAAAAAAACTCCCTGAGAAGATTGTTGAGTACTATATTCCCTAGTGTTATTTTACTTCAGGAAACATTGGTTTCGACGGAGAAAGCATGATTTTTCATCCATAAGTTTAAACCAGATTGGTTGTCATGTGTTGTGAGTGCAGTGGGGACATCTGGAGGGCTTCTTGCCTCTTGGGATCCAANCCCTAGTGTTATTTTACTTCAGGAAACATTGGTTTCGACGGAGAAAGCATGATTTTTCATCCATAAGTTTAAACCAGATTGGTTGTCATGTGTTGTGAGTGCAGTGGGGACATCTGGAGGGCTTCTTGCCTCTTGGGATCCAAATATTTTCTCTTTTGAAACTTTTCTAAGCACGAGTGGTATACGCTTGACAGGTTATACAACTGAAGATAAAAAAGAGCTCACGTTTCTGAATGTCTATGGACCATGCCAAAATAGAAAGGATTTTTGGGAATCGGTGGAGGCAGCAGAGTTGTTAAGTAAAACAAATCTTATTCTGGCAGGAGATTTAAATCTCACTACTTCATCTTCAGAGACATGGGGGAAGAAGGCTACAAGTGATCGACTATCAGTTTACTTTAAATCACTTTTTCAAAGGAATTCTCTCATAGATGTGATCCCTAACAAGCCTTTGCCAACCTGGAAAAATGGTCGAGCTGGTGCTGAAAGTATCTCAAAGAGGTTGGATAGGTTCTATATTGCAGAGGAGCTCCTTGTCTCTTCACAAAAGTATAGGTCATGGGTACAAATCCCCTTCATTTCGGATCATGCTCCGATCTGTTTAGAACTTGGTCAGGGATTTCAAAAGGTTTCTTTCCCCTACAAATTCAATCCAGGATGGATTGCAGAAGAAGGTTTCGCCAATGTGGTAGAGAACATTTGGAAGAACTCTGAATTGTCGAGCATCCAAGATTCTCAATTGAGACTCGTGGAAAATCTCACAAAGCTAAAGAGTTGTGTAAAATTATGCGCAAAGAACAAACACATAAGAGACACTAGTGATCTTCGAGAGATAGACGAGGCTCTGACAGTTAAATATGATCAAATGTTTAATGTAAATTCAAATGGTCATTGTAACCCATCAGTGATAAATCTGGAAAAGGCTAGAAATAGACTACTTCTAGCAGATGATGAATAGTGGCATCATAAAAGTTGAGCAATATGGATAAAGAGCAGCGACAAGAACACCAAATTTTTCCATAATTTCGCAAGCTACAGACGGAATAAAAATTTTATTTGGGAGGTTCAGGATGATTTTGGATCGACCTACACGGGATAGAAATAAATAAAGGAGGAAGCTTCAAAGTATTTTAAATCTTTCTACCATGACGTTGGTCATACTTCAATCATAAGTCAATTAAACACGGTCAGACTCTTCGAGGCTTTTGTTAGTGAGGAAGATAAAAAATCAATGGAACAATCTATTAGAAAGGAGGAACTATTATGCATTTTGAAAGCATTTGCAAAAGACAAGAGCCCTGGTCCAGATGGTTGGACATCAGAGTTCTTCCTCTCTTTCTTTGGTCTGGTTGGCCAATACCTTTTAGACTACGTGGAGGACTCAAGGATCAAGGGGAAGGTGAAAAACACGATAAATTCTACTTTCATCGCTCTTATACCAAAAGGTAATAAACCATTAGGATTTATGGATTACAAATCGATAGCTCTTTGCAATTTGTGCTATAAACTCATTGCAAAGGTGATCGCCAATAGATTAAGACTAATTTTATCAAAATCTTTATCAATGGAGCAATTGGGCTTCCTCAAAGGTAGACAAATCCTAGATGCCATCGGGACGACTCTAGAATGTTTACATAGCATCAAAAACAAGAAGTTGCAGTCAATTATCTTGAAACTAGACTTGAAAAAAGCCTATGATTGCGTTGACTGGGACTATCTTCGATTACTACTGTTAAAGTGTGGTTTTGGTCTCCAAACCATGAACTGGATAATGGTGTGTGTATCTTCCACAAACTATGCTATGTTAATAAATGGTGAACCCACAAATTGTTTTAGCTGCAAAAAAGGTCTTCGTCAAGGATGTTCGTTATCGCCCCTCCTTTTCATCTTGATGATGGATGGTATCAGTCTAGCACTAAACAAAGAAAAAGACAAAGGTTCTCTCTCAAGTATAAAAGTCTCCAGAAATATTAATATACTTATGCTCCTCTTTGTAGACGACATTCTGATTCTATCAAAAGCTTCGCTATCCGAATGGAAGATTATTCATGGCATTCTACAGGACTTCTGCAAGGCGTATGGGATGATTATAAACACTCAAAAATCTATTATTCTCCATTCAAATGTAAATAATGATTCTCTAAAATTCATCACGGATGTTTTTTCTTTTTCTAGAAAAGATTTTGATCTTGGCTTTTACTATCTGGGTTATTTTCTTAAATTGGGCAACTACAAAGCCTCGGACTGGTATTGGTTAATAGAAAATTTTGAGTCCAGGATAAACCATTGGGGAAACAAGATGTTAACTTTGGGTGGTCATCTTGTGCTTCTTAAGGCAGTTCTTGAAATGCAACCGGTGTACTGGTTAGCTCTGGTTCATGTTCCGAATTCGATTATGAATACCATTCGTAAGATTTGTTTTACTTTTCTGTGGTCAGGTGGGAAAAAGAAGAAAAAGTTCCATCTCTGTAACTAGATGGAAGTCTCGAAGCCAAAGGCTCACAGTGGTTGGGGCCTACGCAATATCATGTTGTTTAGTAGGACGCTGGCAACAAACATGATGTGGAGAGCATTAACAAAGACAGGGATTTGGAAAAATGTTCTAAAAGATAAATATTATCCACACTTCCCAGTTTGGACCTGGCTTTGATCTGTGGATCCTCTTCGCCAAAAAGGCTCACAAACCTGGAAAAACTTATGAAATACCTTACCTATTATTCTGCGGTGGTTGGCTTGGAAACCGAGCATAAGACATTCTATCATTTTTGGGTAAAGACATGATCCTGGGCATGGGACAAGGATCCTTTTTGTCTGAAGCGATTATACACAGTTTAAATCTTAGAAGCATTTACTTCCTTTACCAAGAAACTTCCCAGACTTTTGGTGTTGGTATAGGAAAGAGGTGGCTTAGTAGCGAAGATCTGAATTTATCTCATAATCTTAGTGAGGAATGGAACCACTACAGAGCTCTTCTGGTAGAATCGGGTATCTCTCTTGACAACAAACCCGATGAATTGATCTGGACCGAAGGAGACAAGTCGGGTGTTATCACGTCGAAGAACATATATGTAGCCATGTCAAATTATCTTTGGGAAAAGACTCAAGAAAGCTGGCGAAAGAAGCTTTGGAAGTGGGATTGTCCCCTGAAAAATAAAATTATTCTCCTGGTTGTTAGCAGCTGATAAAGTCCTTTCATGGAAAAATCTACAAAAGCGTGGTTGGCAAGGCTCGAGCATCTGCATTCTGTGTAAATTTCATGGTGAGTCCACAAAACATATTTTTCTAACTTGTATTTTCTCCAAGTCTATTTGGAGGGATCTAAAACAAGCGATGGCATTGGAGAGTGGCTGGAATGGTGCTACTATTTTTTATTCCCTAAACTTATGGGCCAAACAAAATCACAGCCTATCGTCGTTGCCATATTATGCATGCTAGTACATTTGGGCGGAAAGGAACAGGGCCATCTTTGATGGAATGAGCCCTTCCATCAATCGGGTTGTCTATCTCACGCGTTGTGCGATGGACCAGTGCTGGAAATCACACAAGCAAAAAAATACGTGGCTTTTAGACCCTCCAATTCCTGAAAACAAAATATGTGCTTGGTTCGATGGGGTAGCTCAACTAGTCGACAATCAGTGTGGGAACGGGGGCATCATTAAAATAAATAATACTCATGTTTGTAGATGGACATTAAACTATAGAGGAGGCTCCAACATGAGGGCAGAGCTCCTGGGAGCATGGTATACCTTAGCACTGGCTGAAAGATTCTCTATTAATGAAATCCACATCATGGGGGACTCTATGATAGTCATTGAATGGCTAAAGAAAAAAGTTGATCTCAAAGTTGCCAGCCTGGAAGCATGGAAAGAAAGAATCATCTACTTATGCACTCATTTTAGCTCCATCTCTTTTGATCATATTTCCAAGGAAAAAAACCAAGAAGTTGACTATCTATCAAAACTTTCTTTTCATAACGATCGAGGGAAAATCACCTATAATATTTGGGTGGAAATCCACAAGGGCCCTACAATGTTTCTGCCATTCTAAATGTGTCTTGAGAAATCATCAACATTATTTTCTCTTGTGCATCTATTTCTTCCTAGGCGTTTTGGAAAGTATACTTATCAGATATGTAAAGTTATCCGATAAACTTTTGTGGATGTTGCATAGAGGTTTTCTACTTTTATGAAGAATCTAAAATAGTTATGTCTATAGGATTGTTGTTGTAATGTTGGTCTTAGACCCGTGGAGGAACAAAAAGAGAAGTACATGTACACAGATTATATTATACTTAATATAAATGGGAAATTTTCATTTGGAAAAAAATATTATGAATATGAGCTCATCAAGTCATGCTAATAAAAAAATCCCAAGCCTGATACTAGAAGAGATTAACATTTTACCAAAATGATCAAAGACTAAGTACATTCAAATGGGTCACTGTTGGGATGAAAGAACAATTGTGGAGGCCATAATGACCTTTTAAGATTTTGCAGATGTGTTTTCTAACTATCAAAATATAAAAGGTAATCCTAAGGAATATAGAGAACTCAAAATAGCACTTCATCACAATGCCAAATCAATATGACATAGATATTATAGAATGCACCCCAAACATAAGAAGAAAATTGGAGGGGAAATCAACAAGATGTTGGATTTAGGCATTATCTATTGGATCCAATAGAGTGATTAAGACATGTCGCCGATTGTTATAGCCAAGAAAAAGAATGAAAAACTACAAATTTGTATATACCTCCATATGTTGAACATAGTAATAATCAAGGACCCCTTCCATACTTTGTTTACAAATGAAATTTTCCTAGATGTAGCAAGTTATGAGGTAAAGTCCATCGCAACTATGTTTGTCACTTATTAATAAAGGATGATGTTTGTTCATTTTCAACCATAGTTGTGGCGTTAAACATGAATTTGACCATAAAAATCCACATAATTGTATTGCAAGTGAGGGAAAGAAACTTCTAATTGATCTAAGAATTTGCATGCTACATGGATTGTAGAGATGAAATATTAAAAATAGGGATAGTAATACCCAAAAGTTTAGGATGACCACCTAGACTTGTGGTCAATATTGTTTCACATATGTTTCTATCTTTCCTATTTTGGATTTGAGTAGAGTTTATTTAACTATATTTATTTAATACATTTTTTAATAATTATATTATATAAATTATAATTATTTCATGTTGGTTATATATTACTTTAATGATTTTTTGGTAAAATTTGTATATTGTATTGAGGTACTATATGTTTCATATTTAAATTTAAGGTCAAATGTTATTTGAAAGTATATGATATGAGTGGTGTAGTCTTAACAATGATAATATATAATTGTAATTTTTTTTATAAATATTGTTAAAGTTAAAACTGTTTTCTTGGTGTTGGAGTAAGATCTAAAATTATTTTTAATTTATTAAGAACTCATCTTTCTTAAACTATGATAAACTGTTTTATTTTTAAAAAATAAAAAATAATAAGTAATCTCCCATTTTAGGATTAAATATTTATATTATATTATATAAATAATATAATAGACCCTTTAATTGTAAGCTATATGCATTAATGAGACCTAGTTTTAGTGAGCGTCTCATCTTGTACAATTTTTTATTGTAAAAAAAGATTGCCCCTCCAAAAAACTTCTCATTCATTGATCTTTCTCATTCTCAAGGCATAAGGTTAGTTCTCTTCTTCCTTTTATACTATTTGAGTATTTTGATACATAACATTGTAACACTAAAAATACATTGAAACACACCACTAAAAAACACACTCCACTCTCCCTACATTACTCCTCTACATGTACAAAGGATTACCTTTCATATGTTATCGTGTTGTACACTCTAGAGAGTCAAGCATATCTCTACTCTAATACCAT
>SNQJ01S0001237.1:74778-160761 GCA_010110895.2 Picea sitchensis
TTCATCAAACTTTTCTTTAGTCTCACATGCCTAGTTTTGGATTAGTCAACAACCCTAACTTGAAGTAATCATAAATTTGAACCTGTAATGTATAAAGATATGAAACTGATACACAATGTTCTTCAGTGTGTTTTATGCAATTCATACAAGTGAAACTACTTGGAACCTCTCAGAAAAGGATTTATAGAAAAAATGGCATACCTTGCTGAATTCTGGCTTATTCTAGAGAGCGACCTTGTAGAGCGTGCCCCACACAAAATATTTGTTGAAATGATCTGAAACTATTTCAAAGAATAATACCGAATGTACCGTAACCAACACATTTGGTATCACTGAATTTGGATCTGTTATGAAGAATTTATGACATTTTTACCCGAAACACCTGATTTTGACTAGTTTCAGGACTGGCCACAAACCTTATTTTCCACAGAGTGTAACTCTCAAAATACAACGACCCACAAGCTGAATTTTTAACCACAGATACTTGGATATGTTTTATCACTTTTATAACAATTTCAAGATCTGAATTATTATAGAAAAAACGTTATAGCGAAAATGGTGAGATGACCTGAAAATAACATACCTTAGAAAACACCATCAAAAGAATTTATCCTTCCTTGCATTTCGGCCTTCTTTTCTTAACTTTCCTCAGAATTTTGTCTTAGATATCATTTGTATACCTCAGAAACCTATATATAGTCAATATTCTCAAGTGTTTTTCAAATGAGAGAGCCTTGCCTCTTATTTATACTCTCCAAGTAGCTTCCTTAAAAACATCTTCTAGGTCACTTGGCCCCACTTTCCTTATTTTAGGGTTGGGTCCACTTCTAATTTCTCCATTGAAATAATTTATTTTGTATTCACTTTGAATTATAATACACCCATCACTTCACTTTATTATTTACCTTTTAAAATCTCTTAAACCACTTTGATTACTTTGACCTTTTGGGGCTTCTAGATGACATATGAGGGTTCTCCAACTTCGTAAGGCCATAACTCTCAAACCGTGAGGAGTTATGTGACGTTATACATATCACTAGAAATGGCATGACATGTACTATCCATATAGAATATTATTATCTGAAAATATATCATAACTCATACTGTTACCCATCAAACAAACTTGGGTCCATTACCCAAACCTGGGGTCTCCAACTTATCATGGCCATAACTCTCTAACTGTGAGGAATTATGTGACGTTCCACATACCACCGGAAATGACATGACAAGAACTATCCATCTAGGATATTTTACCTAACAAATTCACTTTCCTTCATCTCATTATTCCACAATTAAGCATGGGTTCTCTTACTCCACAAAACATCTTCCCGTGAAAGCTTTCACCATGAGGGGACCACTTTGGAGTTCATCCATATTTACTTCTTATCAACCATGAAAAAAAAATAATGAGTCATATTTACATCAAACACTATTGAGTCCATTACCCAAACCTTTGTGCTACAGGTCTTTCTTCAAGGGTTGACATCAATGACAACCAACCTTAATCAACATTGCCTACCGATGGGGTAAGTGGGGGCACTAGGCATGGTGTCACCATCATTAGTAGTTGGTAGTAGAAATTACATAATCAATACAGGATATCATTTTAGAAGGGGATCTCCTATATTTACATGTGGGCTATTTGGATAGTAGGAATAATGATAAACATGTGAAGGGGGTAAGGTAAACAAGTTTTTATTATGATAATATGTTGAGTTTAATTTTTATTTATTAATAATTGGACAAGAAAGAAGATTAAAAGTCTTATATTTTATAATGTATTTCAATATAATTCATGTGGTTTTAAGGATCTTTACAATAAAGTTAGGATTAAGGAGTTCTATGTCACTTATAACCTTTATAAAAAAAGGAAATAATCAAAATAATTAAAATAATCATCTTGAAAACAACTAATTATATGTCAAAACCAAGTGAAATGCCTAATTATTTTTTTGGCAAAAGCATGTAATACTTGCTAAATAAAAATAGCTATAAAAAATCAAATAGTATGGCTTGATTAACCAACCATATCACACTCAACACTCTCTAGATAAAACCAACTTGCAAATTTAATATCATATACATCTTTCTAAATAAACAAGTGTTGCAGAGCAACTTAGTCTCTGCCCGACAGTAGTATGGAAAACGATGATAGTAGTATGTAAAACAACAATGATGATTTAAAGTTATAATAATATTAAATTGTATAATTTGTGATAAGTTTCAAAACAATGGTGCAAGAATTTGGTTGTGCGGAGAATGGTTGCCTCCTAATTGAGCTTTGGAATGCCTTCTAACAATGGTCTCCATCCATTGTTGTTGCATCTTCTTGTGGTGCCATAATATTATTTAGCCACCTTAGACTGAAGTTGAAGAAACAATGATTTCTCCTTCATAGAATGATAAGAAAGAAAGGCTTCCAGTTCTTGTTTCGAGATTACCATCTTAACCCTCATAATACCACGACCATCTTGCACAGACTTAACTGAAAAAGGGGGAGTACTCTCTCACCTTTCTTCTGCTAGTTCTTCCCTTGCAGCTGCCACGATTGATGCCTTTAGCCCGTGATATAACAACATCTTTGGAAAGAGAAGGAAAATTAGGAATAAGTAGTAGCGAATATAACTGCTTGGGAACCAACTTCTTGTCCAGTGAAAGAGAGTGGTGTGTTACATCCTTGGAATGTACAACCCAATGTTGTGGGTACACAACCACGAGATCTTTGGTGAGAAGGTGTGGCGTGTACTCCATTATCTTTTCATTCATTATCATCGCCATTATAAATTCCTCACAGCCCATTAACTCTGCAGATACCCTTTCGTATCCATGAGATGGCATACATTTACCCATTAATGAACGATAACACTGGTTGATTTATTTTACAATGAGATTGAATGCTAACGTTGGTTGATTTCTTATACACTGATATTTTGTAGAGCGAATTCCTTTGCAAGGTTTCCAATGAAATCTGTAATAATCTATGGCTTCCGATGTTTAGAAAAAGCGATAGAATAGGCTAACCAGAGAATGAGATTTGTAATGGAGAGGACAAGCATATGTGACAGAGATGTTGAACCTAGTCAAGATGATACATAGGGTTGGTGGGTACCTTATTTATTGCTAGCCATAAATTTCTGACATTTCATGTCCATCCAGTAAGCCTTCAGGTTTCTTATCACCGTCACATGTCCTTCATGTCAACAATTGTCGCAAACTTTAGTTCCAACCATGTGGGGTTGTAATCAGTGGTTGGATTTAATTGTTATGTATGATAATTTTAAAATATGTAGGCCATCACTGATGTCTATTTAATTCTTATAACAATTAAATTTACATACAAGTTGAAAATTGAAAATTTAGTGACAGTGTGGAAAGGCGATGAGGTGACTAGCAACAGTGCATATGCAGTGAGCTCCTCAAAATTTGTTATAAATGCAATTTTCAAGTAAATGTAGTTTTCAAGAATTTAGCTCGTAGGGATATTTAATACACAAATAAAAATACACAAAAATAAGAGATTTTTTTAATTATTCTCTACCTCTAATACCTACCAAAGGCTCACAAAATCTAAGGTTTTCCATTTAAAAACATGGCAAACAAAACTATATTTTTACAAAACAAGGAATGATGGGTTGTAACAGAAATACCAAGCTCTACTTGATCTATGTTACAGTCTATAAGATTTGGGCTTTCAGACTGCCCTACAATCTATACCTCTTTAGCTTGATTCCTTTAAGCCGGTCGAAAAACATGACCATTATGATGACAACTTTCCCTGTATGACCATTATGATGACATAAACCGATCCTATATTAATTTGATTGATTTGTAGTCATATTGAATACAAAGTGGCCCTAAATGACAAATAAATTCAAAATAGTCTATGATTTAATAACATCATAGTTTCCAAGAAGCCTAAGTGGGTGAAACCGATTGAATTCAAAATAGACTTTGATTTAAGAACATCAAAACTGCCAAGAATTCTAAGTGGGTGAAACCAATTGAATTTGTCTATGTGAAATTTGAATATCACTCGATGGAATGAATTCGAAGTGGACTGTTCAATATCATAAGAAACCAACCCATATTTCTCACGTACAAAATTTTCACCAAGACAAACTCAAGACTAACCAAACTGAAGACCAACTACCTATAAATATGGGATCTTAACCGAATTTCACTAAAATGGACTTGAGACCAACTACCTGTCGATATAGGTTGCCTTCATCCCTTCTACTTTGGGTCACTTCAATTCCCATCTCTATTATTTATGAGCATAAACATGACTGCATTGTTTGCACTGCAATTTTCTCACTTCTATCATAAGCATGACAACTTTTTTAGTACTCTAATTTTCTCATTTTTAAGTTGAAGCCATGCTTGTGCTCATAAATGTGGTAACATGGTAACAAACAGTCACAGATTTCGAAATATCATTTTAATAAAAAAAAATCCACATAAACGAATCATATATTTACTTTGATTGATGTGCAGACATAGTGAATGCAGAGTGGCCCTGAATGACAAATAAATTCACAGAATACTTTATGATTTTAGTAACGTCATAGTTGTCAGGAAGCCTAAGTGACCATAACAAAATTGAATTTTTTCAAAACATATGACAAAGATGGACTCTAAAATCCCACTTTAAGACTTGTGTTTTCCCATAAATAGATCATATATATTACCTTGATTGTTTTGTAGTCATAATGAATGCATAGTAGCCCTATATGAGAGATAAATTTAAGGAAGACTTTCTAATTTTAATCAATCATAATTGTCAGGTGACCTAACTGGCAGAAAACAATTGAATTTAGTCAAAACATATTCCTTACAAAATTTATAAAAAACCAACTCAGATATGGGTTTTTTAACCATAGACAGATTCAAAAACCTGTGTATATGAGTCTTTCACTAAAATAATGTCAAAATAAGGTAAAATGGATGTAATATTAGCATTACATTTAGTTGTGAAAATAACATAAACCTACCCTGCCATGATCAGAAACAAATTTCTAATCACACAATAAATTTTTATTAGACTACCAGAATCCAGTATAATCAAACGAGAGTTGTAGCCTATCTGAAACTCAAACTCTATATTGTTCCACCCTACACAGAATTTGGATCAGAGTAAAAATATGAACATGCCTAAAATATTCTTGTCATATTCGTTTCATGTTAAGAACCAAATATCAATATAGCATAGAAAAACCTTAGAATAAGTACTCAATGCCTTGAAAAAGAGAGAATTTTAGGTAATAAGCCTCTTCGAGGGGGCAACCTCCTTATACCCCACATTAATGTCCAAGTACAAGATGATTCCAAATGAAAATGTCTCCTTGGTATATATAGGAGACTAGGAGGTACAATTACAACTAATGGATTAAATCTGACATAAAGAAAATAACATTACTAATGTAATATGCCCCAATTAAGGGGTAATGGGCCACTATTTAGGGCTTAACATTTCATGATTGAAAAAAAATGATACTTCTGCTATAAAAATAGCTTGTTCCCTATCTGTGACCCCAAAGTTTCACTTGGTTTTGACATTGATGCCCTCGGCCCCAACAATGATGGCATCTAAGGCCATGTCTAAAAAGAGACCATGCTCGACCACGCCCTCGAGGGCCACTATGGCCTTGGCCGCGGCCCTGGACTCCTTGATCGAAGACTTGAAATACAAACCCACAATTTAATTCGAGTTATCGGTGACGTAGGGCTTGTCTCCATCGCTCTTCCTGAGCTTGACCTCATAAACCTCGACATGAAAGAGTGCTTGCATCTTGGAAGCATTGTACTTCCAGCAGAAGGGAACTACCTCCACTGGCATGGCGAGGTGGCTTCCGCCGAGGCCGTCGACAAGATTTGACTTGTCCACAACGTCCACAAACTTGGTGGAGGTGGCCTCCACCATCTTCTTGCAGAGGAGTGCCCCTCCACGACCCTTAAAAAGGTTGAGCTCCGGGTCGACCTCGTCGGCACTGTCAATGGCGAGGTCGATTTTGGAAATACAGTATAGAGGGTATGATCCTTAACCCAATAGATTTAATAATGGATCAAGGGAATTCATGCACAACCATTGCACGATTGTTAGCTCAAATCTTATGATATAGGAATGAAAATCTAGATTGGAATGGCTTAAAAAAAAATTGATGGTCGAGGAACAGAACAAAGAAGCTATAATCCACCTCTTTGCAATGCCCTTCAAAATTTATAACCAGCTTCCTGAAGAGGCTACAACTATAGCCCACTCACATTCCAACATTCCCATATGCGCTGCAACAATCAGATTCATTCGTTATTCACAAACTATCCTCATCAGTGTTTTTTCATCAACAAAAGCTACATGAGTTGTACAACCAGGATGGGGGTTAATCATTGACTGTGTGGTGTACATTTTATGAAATAGTTCATTGAATTGAATTACTTATACATGAAGAGGATGTCGTATGGGGGAGAAGAAACACTCACCTGTGACACATGGCCAATGTAGGAACAACAAGGATTACACTAGGTTCAAGGACCCCATTATGCATTTGGAATATCAACACCCCATTGATATCCTAGAAGAGAGAGGGCAGGTGTCGTATAGTCAACATTATATTCAACAAGAGAAAAAATATAGAGTTATCGATCTCATTTCTTGGGAGACTTAGGTTCCTTAGAAGCAATCTTCTACTTCTTGGGCAAAAAAACCTAGTGAATGTTAGGCAACACTCTTCCATGGGCGATAATCACACCCATCAACAACTTTCCAAGCTCATCATCGTTCCTTACAGCCAAAAGTACATGCCTTGTAATAATCTTTTTCTTCTTGTTATCCTTTATCACATTTCCAACCAATTCAAGAACCTGCATGAAAAATCAACACCAAAAAATTAAAATGAGATCCTGCCATTGGAACCTTAGGGAACAAACCCTAACACTTTGATTTTTGAGGAACAAATATTGCACAAGAAAGTTGAAGAATATAACAAAACCAATGAATATATACCTCAGTTGCAAGATACTCCATAACAACTACCAGATACATAGGAGCTCCCATGCCGACTCACTGGGCATATATGCCCTTCTTGAGATACCTTCCAATTCTTGCGACAGAGAATTGAAAGCCAACTTTTGTGGATAGCAAATCAACCTACAACAAGACAAGTTACAAATACAATGTACAATTGGAATCTAAATTGACTTAACAGAATAAAGATATAACATTGTGTAGGGCGGTACAACAGGTGGCAAGGCAATGAGCCACTGGACATGGATAAGGTCATGTAGAAAGGGAGCACGCAAACTATTGACTATAGTGTGCAGTGTTAACTATAAGAGCCTGCAAAGGTAATTTAATTAAAATCCAATTTTCAAGCGATGGTGGAAAGGCGGTGAGCTCCTTGAAATTTGTTAAAAATGTAGTTTTCAAGAACTTAGCATGCAAAGATATTTAATGAAACTCTCGGTGATTTAATTAAAAACCCAATTTTCAAAAACTCTATCATAGCCTCGACAATAAGACCCTCAAGTTGATAGCCAATCACTTTTAAGAGAAATAAAAGTTTTTGATTTATTTTAATTGCAATAAATCTAAATATTAGAATTGACTATGTCAAACTTAGAAAATGAAGAGGAAATTTAAGTTGAAGGCATAATTAATGGGAATCAACCTGTAAACTCATCGCTATAGTCCATGGACTAATAAGAGACAATTTTATGGTAATAAACATTTTTTAAAATTTAAGTGATGATTAGAAGAGGACATCAATTTACCATTTAATATATAATGAACAAAGAAAACACATACATCTGTGTTAAAGTAGAAGGAGGCCATCACATGATAATTAACATTTTTTAAATGTAAGTGATAAATAAAAGAGGAGATCGAAACCATTTAATATATGTTTTTAATATATTAAAATATATATCTAAAATTAATGTAAGAATTGAGAAAATAGATAAATTAATATTATTAGAATATTTCTTTTTAAATATCTTATTTATAATGTTAATATGATTCTCATTTATACAAGATATTGATATATATATTGAAAAAACTCTAATGTATAAATTTTTAATTTTTCAAATTTGATGTTGGCCATTTTTAAGTTTATAAATCCCTTGAACTAGCCATTGATGATTGAGAGCAGCTTCTAGTTAAGGTCCAACATTGAATGTTGACTTAATTTAGTATTTATACTCAAGTGTAATGCCTTGTGGTTATTGTTTTTTATTTATTTTAAATTTACCAATTATTTTGATTAAAATTATATTTATTGGAGATTTTAATATAAGTTATACTACTTTTTGAATTTTTCTTAAATCTTGCTTTCTTTGTGAAGGATTCATACACAAATCTTTATACATTTATGAATCATTTTCCATAGTAATATGTTTGATTGATATTTTGAAACATTAATTATGAACCAAAGTTTTACCCATGAACCATTGAAACTAACTATTATAGTGCTCTATACATATTGTTATAAGGAAGCATTATGTAAAACAAAGTTAATCTCATATTCATTATTTGAAAATAAATGTTGTTCGCATAAAAAGGGATGATCAATAAACGTTAAATAATCAATGTAGATTTATTTTAACTTTGGATCTATCATTTTTTTTTCTCAGAAAAAAAGTGTAATTCTATTTATCCGAAGAGAACCAAATTACATTCTGTAGGTCCCAAAGGTACGACCCAGTCCTAGGTAGAAAGATCCCAAAGCTATAAGAAAAAACTGGATGCAAATCCCAAAGTGAAAAAAAATAGAGACAGGAGCTGAAAGAAACCCCTAAAAGTCTGGGAAACCCGGTACAAGAGAGCCCATCATAGAATAAAACCCCAAATAGTGCAATCCAAACAAACCCTAGTGGCCAGAAGGACCAGGTCAGAGAGGTATGAAAACCTACACATCAGTAGAGCCAACAAGCAACAATGACGATGAAGATCCCAACCAACAACAGTAAGACCATGAACTGCATGCCCACTCCATGGACCTCAAAGTGTCAGAGCCACACCGCACGCCAAAGGATAGGACCTCAAAGTTCTGACATAACCCTGGCCAGATAGAATAATACATCGACAACCACCAAAAGGAGCCATATTTGAGCATACATCAAACCCTGAACAATCGAAGAACCGAGAGGGAGGAACCACAAAATAGGAGTGAAATAAAACAAAGACCTCTCAGAGAAAAAAACAGATCTGAGAAGGAAAACACCATGCAACACTCTCGCAGATGTACCCATAAGCAAGGCAGCAACTCAAAACCAAAAAATCAGATCCGCTCACAGAGAAAACACCAACGAAATGACTATGCAATTAGAGTTTGCGAGATTCGAATACTCGAGCCCACACAAAGAAGAAAATGATCCTAGCCGCCAACCAAACCTGTAGCAGCTCGGGGAGCGCAGATGATACCTGCATATCTGCGTGAAGAAAAGGATCTCAAGCCCGCCGCAAAGGAGACAACAGAAAGAGAGCCACCATGCAAGGAACCAAGAAGAGTCGGTCGAGTTTGTGTCTGCATCTGTGTCTGGTGGAAAAGAGGAGCCGCACCGAGAAAAGGAAACAATATCGGGCATCTGCGGCTATGGTTTCCCCCAGCCGTAGAGCCCCCGAATCACATATTCCTCCTTTGATATGTAATGAGTTGAGAAAATAGTTAGTATCAACTTTGGATCTATCATGCGTCAATAAGGATCAAATTCCTCGAGGTGTAAACATTTTTTATAGCGGTGAGCTTGAATGAATGGTTGAACAAACCAAAGTGACATTTTACTGATCCGTAGTATAGAACATTAGATTATACATTCTTGAAAAATAAAAATGATAAATTTCAAATTGTGTTTGATAGAAAGACATAAATCTACTACAAAATTTGTTCCAAAATTAGATAATTGAAAAGAAAACCTATTCTTTGGTTTAAAAAAAACTAATTCAAAAATGTTTATCTGTGATTATTTTATTTTCTTTTGTAATAATCGTTTAGTTAAATTTTTGAAACATCTTCTTAATTATTGTTTTTACTGAAGTTGTTTGCAAGCCAATTTTTCAATTTAATAGTACACAACATCATTTTGTTTCTATACTATTTCTCTAGGGGAGAGGACACAAAAGTTGAGCGGGGTTCAATATTTGTAAGGGAAGTTGTGGAGGTGAATCCCAATCTTGGATGAATTTATAACTTTTTCTCAAAAAAATTGAAGAGATTGGTAAACATGTTTAATAGAAGCAATACTAACATAATCTTAAACCAAAAGAAACAATTGCACATTCACACTCTATATAGACAAGATTTATCCTGGAAACCCTTAACTGAGAAAAATAGACTAACTTAGAGGCACACTTTTGTATCTCATTAAATTTACCTAACTATTCACAATACAATATTAAGGTATTTCACAACATTATCAACCCTAATTCACTAACTAGGAGTATATTGTTGGCAATTTGGTTGTCTTTGATGTCAACCTTGATAAATAGGTGAAGTATTATTAATTGATTGGTTTGAGAAGCATTGTCAATATTGGACATATTGTTATGAAGGTGAATTGAATGTCAAGAATTGTCAATATTGGACATAATGTTGTGAAGGTTGGACATAATGTTATGAAGGTGACTTGAATGTCAAGCATTATCAATATTGGACATAAAGTTACGAAGGTGACTTGAATGTCAAGCATTGTCAATATTGGACATAATGTTATGAAGGTGACTTAAATATCGATAGAAATATAATATTGACTAATATATTGTATGCGATTGATACACTCATCCTATATTGCATAAGGTTGAGATTGTGTCATTAACATCCATGCACAAAAGAAGAAATTGTCCAGATAAAAAGGGTAAATGGATAATCCAATATGGATCCATACAAATCACAAATAAAGAAGTTANCATTGTCAATATTGGACATATTGTTATGAAGGTGAATTGAATGTCAAGAATTGTCAATATTGGACATAATGTTGTGAAGGTTGGACATAATGTTATGAAGGTGACTTGAATGTCAAGCATTATCAATATTGGACATAAAGTTACGAAGGTGACTTGAATGTCAAGCATTGTCAATATTGGACATAATGTTATGAAGGTGACTTAAATATCGATAGAAATATAATATTGACTAATATATTGTATGCGATTGATACACTCATCCTATATTGCATAAGGTTGAGATTGTGTCATTAACATCCATGCACAAAAGAAGAAATTGTCCAGATAAAAAGGGTAAATGGATAATCCAATATGGATCCATACAAATCACAAATAAAGAAGTTAATAAGACATGGTTCATTAAAAGTGATTCAGAAAATCTCAATTGAAGAAGAGTCCAGAGATGAGACATAATCTCAATGGTGGATGTTTGGTGAGGAAGCATTGACACCATTGAGTCACAAGTCGAGTATATTCAAACAACAATAAGGCCTACTATCTAGAAGTTGATCGACTGCAATATGGTTCAAAGACAATTCGACCGGCTGCAAGCCTACAGATTGAAGGAAGATGGAGAAGACAAGTCGATCGAGTTCAAGACGAGTCAACCAACTGAAGGTCAAATTCGAAGGAAAATTGAGTCGGGAAATACAAGCAAGTCGAGACGACCAAAGTCGAATTTCTGAAGTTGGTTTTCTTCCAAGTCGAGTCGGTCCAAGAAAGAAGTAACCTAAAGGTCGAAGTTGAAGAAAACTTAAATACAAATCGGTTCGAGGTTGAAGCAAGATGGGTTGACTAGAATTGAAATACTCAAGTCGAAATTTCTCATAGTTGAGTCAATCAAAAATATGTTTGTTGGTCGAATGAGGAAGCACATACAAAAAAGGGTGAGACCAAGTCAAATATTTAGTGACTGACAGCTGAGAGGGAACTGATTTTAATATAACCATCAAGTAAAATGTTTACAAGTTGTTTTTAAATAATCACCAACAAAGGAGATATGTGGAGGTTGATTTAGACATTCAAAAAAAGGTAATATGTACTGAATTCGATCTGTCATCTGACGATGAAAGGAAAATATGGGCAAGTTTCCTTCAAAGAATTGCCTATACCAGCCACCTCACACACTTTCTGGGGAAATTTCTCATATGTCAGCTAATTGGGCATGTTCTGCAAAAAACCCATGTCGTATAATTTTAAAATTCGTTTCCATCACTCCAGAATATTCATATGAAAACCGTTGTCTAAATTAGTGTATGCAAATTAATTAATAAAAGTAACCATTTGCGTTAATTACATGGAGTGCAATGTTTCATTACAAAAGGACACATTGTTTCAAAGTGGCACCTTTGGAGGACTATATAAGTNCGCACACACACACACACACATATATATATATAATGGTTGAATGAAAGTTCATTATATCAAGTTGGTGCATGTTTACAAGCTCAGTCTTGTCATGAGGATTGGATTCCTCACATCTCAGTTGGTTATGAGATCAACAAGCCAAGTCTTGTTATGAGGGTTGGATTCCTCATTTCTCGGTTGGATCTGAGAAGTACAAGTTGGGTCTTGTATTAGAGAGTTGGATCTCTCATATTCAGTTAAAGTTGAAGATATTAAATGATTGATTTTATATGTATTCATTCAAGTTAAATAAATAAAAGAATGATAGTTTATCTACTTCATACAATTTGTGTTATACATGTTTATGAATAATTAATTGAACTTCATATATATTATTCAGTTAATTTAGTTAATCTATGAAAGTGTGAAAAGTAGCCAAAAGTTCCAGACACTGATTCACTCCCCCCCTCTTAGTGCCAATGTTTATTTTCAACATATATTACAACCCTAATCCTTAAACGAGATTATATTACAATGAGTATAAAACCATAGACTAAAACCACCCAAAACCCCCATAAAAACACTTATAATGGATAAATATGTCAAGATGTATAGTTTATACCTACAAAGAATACTACAAATCCAACAATCTCCCACTTGTTGAATACAATGCAGTGGCACCCAAATAGCCACAAACTCAGCTACTTGGGGCAACCAAGCCCATTGATTTTTTGGACCATAAAAATTTCATAGTGTTGGCAGACGCCATTAATGAATTTGCAACATTTTTCAAGGTGTCAAATTTCTCCAACAACACCTTCTTGTCTTCAACCATATCTCTAATAAAATTGTATTGCACTTCAATATGCTTCATCTTAGCATGATAGGTAGGGTTTTTTGTCAAACATATTGTACTCATAGTATCACAATCTATTCTTACAACTTTCTATGCAAAACCAATACTTGAACACAATCTCTACAACCATACATCTTCCTTCCTAAAGCATGAGTGGTTGAGATGTACTCATATTCTACAATTAAGAATGCAACTAAAACCTACGTCTTAGTCATCTAACTAATTTCTCTGTCAAATAGGTTAAATACAACAACTTGTAGATATTCTATAGTAAATATATTCAACCTAGCCCGCATCGACAAAACCCTATAAATATATGACTCTCTTTGTTCTAGGTCTTATATAGTAGTAAATTGCATAATTTGAAATTCCACACAAATATCTAAAGATCCGCTTTAAGATGTATTTTTTTATAGATATAAACTATACATCTCGACACATTTGGTGCGGTCTAACTTTTAAGGTTCTTCATGTATTTGCATGGCACTTCATATTATGAAATATGTTATCAAGGAGACCTTGACCATACACAATTATAGATGTACAAGGTTTTGCTAATGCAGATTGGGTTGAAAATATTGATTACAAAATATCTATGAGTGGTTATGTGTTTAACCTATTTGGAGGAGCAAGAGGCAGGTTGCAGTTTCTCTTTCAACTATAGAACTTGAGTAAATGGAAACCACTCATGTGAGCAAGCCTAGTTGTACATTTTTAGAGATTGTGTTCAGATATTAGTTTTGTACAAAATATATAAGGATAGAATGTGACTATCAAAGTGCAATCTTCCTAGAAAAGTGTGAAATATTGTAATTGCAAAGAATATTCTAATTATAATTGATTTATTATTATATAGATCAAATCCCCTTTTGTGGATTGATCATGTCGGATCTTGTATAAGACCAAATCCCCTCTTTTGGATTGGTCAAACCATATTCATATGGTGGTATTTAAAAAGTCAGCCCCTAGGGTTTATTAAATTGGTTTTAACCACTATTGGAAGAAGTCGGCCCTGCTTGGTGAAAAGTCATAACCCTAGCGCCCCCTCAGCTAGTATAAACAAGTGAGGATGGTGCTTCACTCATTCACTCATTCAGTCACCCATCTAGTGCGCAATTTTTGAAGGAAGCTACAGTTAGAAGAAGGAGAAAAGAGGCGCATGCTCAACCTTGGTTATTCTTTTTGGTTTGGTCTTTAGTCTTAGCATTGTATTGGCAACCTATTATTGAGGAAGTTTTTGCTAGGTTTTCTCCCCCATGAGGGTTTCCCAAGATAAAATGTTATGTACCTTGTGATTGCGTTTCTTTCAGTGATCCTACTTATGTTGTTATGCTCTAGTAAATTGAAAGGAAATTAATAACAACTCTAAATTTAACATGGTATCAGAGCTAAACTGAATAGAGCACCTTTCATTGGGTATCCAAAAACGTCATTGTTGTCTTACAAGAAAATTAGGGATTTTTATTGGAAATGAATTTTTGACTAAAACCATCTAGAAAAGTGTGCCCTACCCTAGCACATCTTTTGGAAAATTGAGCACACCTTTTTCAGTGGCCAAAGCATCCGAAAATTCAAACCCTAGTTTTGATTGGTACCAGAAAACTAAGAAACCAGAAACAATACCAAAATTACCAGTCCATATTTGCGCATGTCAAGTTTCAAGGGGTAAAACTTGAAATTTTCTGAAACAGTCAGCTCCAGCAAACTTGCCTCAGCCCAGCGCATCTAGTCCCTGGATCAGAATTCCAAAATTTGAAGTTTGAATAATTAGGGTTTCCTCATAAAACCCTAAGTTGCAATTGCAGTATTACTTGCAGTTGCAGTTGCAATTCCATTTCCTTCATGCCAGTTGCAACACCAGTTGTATTGCCAACACCAATTGAACAGTTGCAGTGAAAGTTCTTGTGAAGTATTGGGACTGGATTTTATTGTCCTAGTGCGCCTTACCCTAGAAAATATCCAACTAACTTTAAGTTACAAGTTGAAGCACCTTTGAAGTTTTAAAGGTTTGTTATTTACCGTTATTGTTGGATGGTGCCACTACCTACTAACACTTTCAAAGGTATGTACATACATATGTTCAAACTGTATCATTATTCTAAAGGGTATTTGCAGGAGAAAGGATCTTTTGTCTAAATATCAAATTGTAGATCTAGAGGGATCTCAGATCCAACACATTTAGAGGAATAATGCACCCCAATTTTGACTATATTGATATGAATCTATTTATGACATTATTTTGAACATCTAGGTTGTATGTTGAAGTTATGACCATCATACTAACCCTTGGTCAAAATTAAATTCAAGGTATTAGATTGAGATTAGAGTTTATTCTCTAACTTAGATTTATGTCAAGATAACATATTGTCTTAGAATAGAGGATAGGTTGAAGAAAGCACTTGTCATCTTGAATGAAGGAGACTTGGAAGAAAAGAAACACACTCATTCTTGAGGACAAGACTCCGGGTTCTAGGTTTGATTTATTAAGTTGATAAAACTTGCACATGACAAGTTTGATAACTACCTCATTACAAGTAAACACTATAGTTGAGATAACACTCTTTGAAAAGTATTATACTTGGTAGCATGTGAACATATTGAGATAAATGCTTATTGTAATCATTTACCAGATATAACTAACATCTCCTCTAGGAGAAACTTCTTGTTTTTCCTCCAGGTTACCATGGAGGAATGATTGATCACAACACTAGAAGAGTGTTGCTCTCATTATTGTATCTCTTACTTTTAACCCTTGTTTCAGACAGGTCACAAGTGATATCTCTAAAGGAGATATTGTTATGATTGTTCTTGCTATTGTTTTATTATTATTATAAAGAGTATTATTCTTGTCTGTTGTTTCTCCCTTGTTGTTATTGTTCCGGGAAAGTCACAGGTGAGAACCCTGAGGAAGTTATAGTGACGGTTGCAGGAGGAAAAATACTAGATGAGACATGAAGCAAACTATGTACATGACTGTATACATTCATGTACCAAATAAGAGGAAGAAGAAGCTATTTTTGAGATACAGAGTATCTCATATGCAGATTGATTGTAATGAGCAGAAGGATCCAAATATTACCGAACATTTGAATAGAAATCATAGTAGACTTGGTCAATGAATAATGAAGCCACCTTGACAGGAATAAAACTTTGTTTGAAGTTTGACTCAACTTTTCATATTAAGACTTGGTATTCAACACCAAGTATATCTTGTAGAGACTATGAAGTTTTTGCAGATTCAGAAGAAATCAAGACTCAGAGTAAGCCTGATCTTAGAAAAGATTAGACAGGAAAAAGAAACATCCTCCAGGATTGGCAGACAGATGCCATGAGTTGAGATGATTAGATCGTAGCTTCAAATACCTCTACGAGACATGAAATCTCCTGAGAAGATTCCCTTGTTTCAGTGATAGAGAAGGAAGCCAGTCAGAAGGACTGGGATACAGATTTTGCCTTGAGACCAGAAGGGAAGTTAGTGATGACTTCCAAGATTGATCTAACAGATCAAGCATGTTGCAGATAACCGTATAAAGATGTACAAGCTTGATTTGTGTCCAGAGGATTCTCCTAGCAAGAGGGAGAAGACTATGACGAGACACTTACTCCAATAATTGAAAAAATAGTTCCAGTATTCATGAAGACAACCAGAACAACCATGATTTTGATATAGTATGAGATTCAAGGGGAGCAATCCATGTATTTGAGATCAAGTTACCTCCATGAAAGAAGATAATCTACCCTCAGTATCAGTTATTGAGACACTCTCAGATGAAGTTGTTGCCATGATAAATAAAGGAGCTACTCTCAGAGTTCAACAACTACAGTGAGAATAGAACAAGCCATTCTCAGCTTTAGAAATAGTAGTTGCAAGTGCATAGTCCCAGTTCCAGAAGGAACAATTGCAGAGATAGTAAAGAACATACTCTCAGATAGATAGTGCTTTGCAGAAAGCACATAGAGCTAGCACATGATTGTGAATACTGAGTTACAGTTTAGTAAGTGTACCAGTTTGGTACAATGTGATGTGAAAATTTGGTTTCAAAATACAAGATAAAAAGACTCATGTCTGCAAGTTGAAGAAATCCCTGCACGGGTTGAAGTAAGCTCCTAGAGCTTGTTATGGAAGAATTGATAGTTTCCTGACGAGCTTGGGATTTACCAAGAGTAAATTTGATTCTAACCTTTAATTCAAGGTTATGAATGATGAGCCAATTATATTTCTACGGCATGTGGATGAATTATTCTTAACAAGAGAAGAAAAGCTCATCATAGATTGTAAGAAGAAGCTCACTGCAGAATTTGAGATGAAAGACCTAGGCCTGATGCATTATTTCTTAGGTCTTGAAGTTTGATAGAGCCCAGAGAAGATCTTCCTTAACCAAGGGAAGTATGCAGTGTGAAATACTAAAGAGATTTGACATGTTGGAATGTAAATCCATGAACACACCCATGGAAACAAAGTTGAAGCTCTTGATTGATACTTCGTCAGAATTGGTTGATACTACAATGTATAGACAGATTATTGGTTAGTTGATGTATCTGATGAATACCAGGAAAGATATATGATTTGTTGTGAACACCTCGAGTCAGTATCTGGTAGATCCCATATGTGTTCACCATGTAGTTGCAAAGCATGTGATGAGATACCTTAAGGGTACGTTGGATTATGGTTTATGTTATACTGGAGATCATGACTTCAAACTGTATGGTTATACTGATTCAGATTAGGATATAAGTGTTTCTGATAGAAAGAGCACTTAAGGATGTTGTTCCAGTCTGGGTTCAACCATGACTTCATGGTAGAGCAAGAAACAATCGAGTATTGTTAAGAACCAAATATCAATATAGCATAGAAAATCCTCAGAAAAAGTAGTCAACGCCTTGAAAAAGAGATAATTTCATATAATAAGCCTCTTCAAGGGGGAAACCTCCTTTTACCCCACTTAAATGTTCAAGTACAAGATGATTCAAAATGAAAATGTATCCTTGGTATATATAGGAGACTAGGAGGTATAATTACAACTAATGGCCTAAAGTCGACATAAATAAAATAACATTAATAATATAATATGCCCCAATTAAGGGGTAATGAGCTAATATTAGGGATTAACATGCCCCTCCCCTTGAGACAAGTGTTGTTCACAACGCTTGAGTAAATCTGGATGCTTTTGTATAAAAGACTCATCTTCCCAAGTGGAATCTTTAGCCGGTAGTTTCCTCCATTTAATGAGATACTTTGAAATGGATCTATTCCTCATCTGGTGAATTCTTGTGTCAATGATGGCTTCAGGCTCCAATATGATTTTTCGTTCCTCGTCAAGTTCTGGCAATATAGTTTGAACTGGGATCTGCTCCAATATGATTTTTCGCTCTGCCAAGTTCGCAATATAGTTTGAACTGACTTGTTGCCTATAACCTTCTTACGAAACATGGAAAACTCAAGGTACTGGAAGATGCAGTAACCCAATTTCCAGATGCCATAGTACCCACCTTTTGCAACACCTTATAAGGGCCATAGTACTTTGCGATAATTTATTATCCTTCTTGGTTTGTTTGAGGGATGAACATCTGCTTGTATGGTTGTAGTCTTAAAATACCCAATCCCCACTTCAAAACTTCTTCACTACCATGTTGATTTGTTTGTTGTTTCATGACATTTTGTGCCATGGTCGTTGTCCTTTTAAGATTTGGAGAACTTGTTGTTGATTCTCATGTGATATTCCAATCGCTAAACCTTAGATTTTTCTTTAGAGAAGAAGTGATGGAAGGAGGTGGTATCCATAAAGGTGTCATTTTTGTTGCGATGAAAGGAAGTGTTATACCACCCTTTCCTCGCCAAGGAACTATCATTTGAACCATTGTGTTTTGTTTATCAAAGACAAAGCAACGAAGGCATCCTTCCTGCATTATTTTGTTCACTATCTCTCGGTTTGTCAATCGCATTGAGGATGATAGGATAATATATGAGGAGCCAATTGAGTATAATTCCAAACAAGAAAATAATTATGTCCAAAATGTCCAAATTGAAGATGGGACTTCTGCCACTGCTACTGTAATCTTTGGGCTTCCATGTAGCTTTGAATTGTCTCCATGAATGCTATGGCAACAGTACTAGCTTTGAAGCGATGAGAGAGGGCACAAAAGTAAAAGGCATCATTCTACTTCATCAACAATCACCATGATGACACTCTTCCTTCAGACTTTGGTAACCCTGATGAAATCCATGGAAACCCTCCTCCCAACGAATTTGGGATGGATAATGGTTGTAAAGACTCGGGGTCTTAATTTACTTCCACCTTTATTTTGTTGGCAAACCAACATTCTACTACAAATCTTTGAACATCAGTTTTAAGGCCATCCCAAAAAAATCCTTCACCCCATGGTGGTTTTCAAAACTCGGAAGGCTCCCTTTATATCGGGAGAGGTGCAATCTGTCAGTACCTTTGTTTCAGCTTTGGGAGTTCTCACATAAATATAAGTGATCTTTGTACCCATAGTGAATCATTTTTCCATGTAAATGTATCCATTCATCGAATCCCACTCCAACCTTTGAATGAGAGAGTCCACACTTTTTCCTCATATTCTTCCATTCATCCTTGATTCTATTATCCAATCGGTTGGATGATCAAGATAGCATAGAGAAAGGCCTCCAACATCTTCATCCTTTCTTGAGAGTGCATCTCAAGCACAACATTTTTCTTCCTTTTATAGACTCCATTTCAAAATCATAACCCAATATCTTGTTACCCATTTGTTGTTCTTCCTAAGATAGTCTCTTTGTTCCAAGAAGTATTTAAGACTATCATGATCCTGTTTTTGACCTTGAAGTGCCTTACCCATTAGGTAAGGACACCACTTTCAATGCAATGTAGTATTGCCATCATTTCTTTCCTCATAAATGGGTTTGTGTGTTACTCCTTGGAGTGGTCTAATTTTCAAAAGCTAGGGCCTCCTTCTTGCATTAGGGACAACACCAATTCCATTTCCTAGGCATCACATTCCACACAAAGGTTTTTTTGAAGTCCTGAATGGTCAAGACAGAGCTTTACACATCACCCTTTAAGTTGTTCAAAAGATTTTAGTTTCTCTCGAGTCCATGAAAATGCATCCTTAGTTAGTGTTGTTAAAGGTGTTGCTAGTCTATTAGTTTCAACAAATCCCATGTAGTAACCTGTCCAACCCAAAATCCTCTAAGATTCTTAATGTTTTTGGAATCAGCCACTCCATCATGGACTTAATCTTGTTGGTTCACCTTGACCTTCATGAGATACACATGACCCAAATACTCTACCTTTACTCCAAAGAAACATTTGATGGTTTGTCATGCTAGTTGTTGCTCCTTTAGTAGTTGTAGCACCTTGTCAACATGTCGCACACATGATCCTCCCAAGACTTGCTATAGATTAGTATAATATCAAAAATACTAACACAAATTTTAGTTGAAGGGCTTGAAAATGGAATTCATCAACCCTTAGAATGGAAGGTGCATTTGTATACAAAGGTAATGACCAAAAATTCATAATGGCTCTCATGAGTTCTAATGTTGTTTTGGATATCTTCTTCCTTCATTCCTCACATCTCGATGATACCCTAATCCAGATCCACTTGTGAAATAGATTGCTCCATGTAGTTCATCTAACAATTCATCAATGATGAATGGGAAACTTATTCACAGTGATCTTGTTGAGCTCTCATAACTGACACATACACCATGAGTTATCTTTTCTTGAATACCATTACCACTGTAGAGTATAACTTTGGCTAGGTCTAATAATGCCACTCTAACATTTCTTTCAACCATGCACTCAATTTCACTCTTGTCAGCATATCCGTAGATGGTTCTGATGTTAGGAGGAACACCTCTGTGAATTAGGTGGATTTCATGATCATGATTTCCAAGTGGGTGGAAGACCTTTGGGAATATCTTCAAATAATACTTTGAATGCTTATCAATGATCCTTTGAGATCTTGAGGAATATATGGCTTAGATGTTTGAACATCTAGTGAGCATATTGTGTAATAATGCCTTGATGCCCCTTTTTCATTACTCTTGTCATGCCATAGAGCTACCAACACCGAAGCTTCCCTCAGATACCTTAACTCAATTTCTTTTCCTTCCAATGAAAATTTCATGAAAAGTTCTTGAAAATTAAAAGCCATTGTTCAATGACAACTATCGGATTCTAGTACAACATTTGCACCACCCATGGGTGTTAAATCATTTGACTATTCATTCCATATTCCCCATAGTAAGATTGATCTTATTGCATTTTCCAGCAATTGATAATTCCTCCATCCTAATCATTACTTGAAACTCTGGCACCGATATACAAAGCAATTGAGATCCTTGGCTAATTCTATAGTGAATGAAATTATGAGTACCACGTAATCACTAAGACTATTACCTTTTCTTTTGATGTATCCTTCGATCTCTCGTATTTGAGGAGTGCTAATTCCATCCAATGCATTACACCTATATGGAGTCAACTCTTCAGATTAAATTGTTTCTACGTTTTCATCTTGGAGATGGTTCTTGTTCTGTTCTTCTCTCCCTCTCACAATCTCAGTCGTATCAATTTCTTCTCACCACACTTATGTCCCTTACTCCACTTTGTTGTCACAATTAAATCATAAACTTTTGCTTTTGTTTCCTCCAATTGTTGAGGTGTCAACTTGTAGGTTGAGGTGTTTTAGAAGAAGCGAGCATTGTTCTCTATAGATGTTAGGATTGGTCCTTCTAGTATCCATAGTCATATTTTACTTTCAACATTTCTTTGCTCAATCTTAAATGCATTCTCAATGATTTGGGTTCCCAAAGGTGAACCCCATGTTGAATGTTATCCCTTAAAGTTCCTATGAATACATCAATCAAGTGCTCATCTCCAATATCTGTTACCTTTATCTCAATCTTTGGAAGTTCTCAATGTGTCGGTGTAACTGAACCTTTTGCTTGAGATTTATCAATTGGCTAAAGAAGGTATTGTTCTCTTGTATCCTCATAGTGCTATCATTTTCCATAAAAATTGTCCAAGTGATGAGTGATTTTAAAGAAAAAGCCACATCGACATCATATACAAATTGATTTTCAGGGTTCTAAATATTAAGAAGCACATAAAATTTTTGTGTATATGTTTCACATTATGAGATCAAAGAATTGTTCCATCCTAAGTATCCATGTGATTAACCTTTCCATCAAATTTCCTCATATCAATTTTTGGAATGTGGTTGGTCTTCAAAACCAAAGTTGGAGTTTCTCCATTCTTGATTCATCTCTTCCTTGTGTCCTCATCATGAATTTCATGGGATGCATTTCCACTTTCAGGTGTCTTCTCTGTTACGAAATTTTTCAATACTTCCATGACCTCCCCTTTTAAACCATCTATCTTAGTATCCAACTTAGCTTCCATTGAATCCATCTTAATATCCAACTTAGCTTCCATTGAATCCATCTTATTTTGTAGTTCATTTGTGTCCCTACGTATTTCTTCACCTTCATCAAGAGTCCAAGTAGGATTTTTTGGAGGCTTATTTGGTGTAGAAGTTCCCTTTTTGGGTGGCATGTTGGACAAGTATCACTTTTGAACCTTGATTTTGAGGCGGTTTTGCTAGACAATATTTCTTTTGTTGTATCTCCCAAGTTTTGGCCCTTTTGGGTATGAAACTTTCTTTTATGTATTTCTCTAATATTTCTTCTCTGCAATGCCACAGGTCTAATCAAAATTGGATGTGCCAAGTGGAATTTACGGTAACTTCCCCACAACTTGCCAATTTTTGGCCTTTCCAGGAGATCTCACTTGTATAGTGTGCCCCACACAAAATAATTGATATAAAATTCTGAAAATCGCACCAAAACTACTACAGACTGTCCAAAATCTAATGAAACTAGTCCCACGCCATTTGGATTCTCTAGGAAGAAGTTATGATTGTTTTACCTGGAACACCTTCTTGAGACTAGTCAATAGGACTAGTCAGATACCCTATCTTACACGGGGTGTATATACAAATTTAAGATGACCTAGAAGCTGAAATTTTTACCACAGATACCTTACTAATTTATGTAAATATTCTCTAGAGTTTAGGGTCTAAAACGTTACAGAAAAGTTTTTATAGAGAAAATTCCGCAATGACTCAGTTCAGGATGATTCCAGAACCCTATCTTGTACAGGATGTATCTCCGAAAGTATAAGGTCTCAGGAGCTGAATTTTGAACCCAATGTACCTTGATCCATATAATAAATATCCTCCAAGTCGTTCCTTATGAAACATTGCAGAAAAAAAGTTATAGCGAAAATTCCAAGGTGTCTCAGATGTAGCAGCGAAACCCCAAGACCTTGAGCTCTGATACCATATGTTAAGAACCAAATATCAATATAGCATAGAAAATCCTCAGAAAAAGTAGTCAATGCCCTGAAAAAAAGACAATTTCAGATAATAAGCCTCTTCGAGGGGGCAACCTCCTTTTACCCCACTTAAATGTTCAAGTACGAGATGATTCAAAATGAAAATGTCTCATTGGTATATATAGGAGACTAGGAGGTATAATTACAATTAATGGCCTAAATCCGACATAAATAAAATAACATTACTAATATAATATGCCCCAATTAAGGGGTAATGAGACAATATTAGGGCTTAACAAGTATTTCTCTCAGCATGACATAAACGGAATACATTGTTGCATGTTCCACTAGTTGTGAAGCCATATGGATTCAGAAGTTGTTGACAAGTCTATTCGATATGGAGATGAAAGCCACCATGATTCTATGTGATAACCAGATTTTCATAAAGATGACGGAGAACCCAGTGTTCCATGTTAATTCAAAGCACATAGAAATCCGGTATCACTACATTCGTGACGTGGTGTAGAGAGGAGTTGTAAAGCTTCAATATGTTGGCACATATGAGTAGGTTGCATTTGTGTTGACGAAGCCTCTGTCTCGTGTAAAGTTTAAATACTTTCGATACAAGCTTGGTATAGTTCGAAAGGACCTCCCTCGAAAGGGGGAGTGATGCAGATGATACTATGGTATCTTGACCAACAACGGGTAGCTTAGTTAGGATTTTATATCCTAGGGGACTGTTCATACCTAGACATATCCCGAAGGTCTGGTAAGGATGGTCTATCAGAGTACTTGTGCATGTATATTCCAGCTGTGGTCAGTAGTGGTAGCTCCGTTAGAATTTTATATCCTAGGGAATATTTTTATTCCTGGACAGATCTCAAAGGTACGATAAGGACGGTCTGTCAAAGTACCACATGGTAGCTTCATTAGGATTTTATATCCTAGGGAATCTTATGATTCCTGGGCAGATCCCAAAGCTTCGGTAAGGACGGTCTGTGAGAGTACCACAAAATGTTGTTATTGCACCTACCTCATTTTGTTTCCCTATGATGATGTTGATATCTTAGCCTCATGTTGATGATGTTGTTGTCTCAACCTTGTGTTGATGATGTTGTTATCTCAGCCTCATGTTGATGATGTTGTTGTTTCAACCTCGTGTCGATGATGTTGTTGTCTCAACCTCGTGCTGATGATGTTGTTGTATCAACCTCGCGTTGATGATGTTGTTATCTCATCCTCGTGCCGATGTTATTGTTGTTTTAGCCTCGTGCTGATGATGCTGATTGATTCAACCTCATGTTGTTGATGATGTTGTACCATCCTCATGCTATTGATGATGATGTACCAACCTCGTGTTGGTGAGATTGATGTTTCAGCTTCATGTTGATGATGATGATGATGATACTATTTCAGCGTCATGCTGACGATGATGATGATGATGATGCTATTTCAGCTTCATGCTAACGATGATGATGATGATGCTATTCCAACTCCATGTTGTGAATGATGATGATGATGATGGTATTCCAACTCCATGCTGTGAACGATGATGATGATACTACTCCAGCTCCATGTTGTGAATAATGATGTTATTGATGATGAGAAAAACTTCCGATGATTTGTATATATGCCAGTCAATGTTCTAGATGTTGATAATGTTGCTTCCATCTCTCTCTCTCTCTCTCTCTCTCTCTCCTGATGATGTTGTATTGGGTTATGTCAGTAGAATACCTTTCTTGTTAAGGGGGAGTGTTGAAATATTGTAATTGCAAAGAATATTCCAATTATAATTGAGTTATTATTATATATATCAAATCCCCTTTTGTGGATTGATCATGTCGGGTCTTGTATAAGACCAAATCCCCTCTTGTGGATTGGTCAAACCATATTCATATGGTGGTATTTAAGAATTCGACCCCTAGGGTTTATTAAAGTTGTTTTAACCACTATTGGAAGAAGTCGGCCCTGCTTAGTGAAAATACATAACCCTAGCACCCCCTCAGCTAGTATACATAAGTGAGGATGGTGCCTAATTCATTCACTCATTCAGTCACTCATCTAGTGCACATGTTTTGAAGGAAGTTGCAGTTAGAATAAGGAGAAGAGAGGTGCATGCTCAGTCTTGGTTATTCTTGGTGGTTTGGTCTTTAGTCTTGGCATTGTATTGGCAATCTATTATTGAGGAAGTTTTTGTTGGGTTTTCTCCCCCATGAGGGTTTCACAGGATAAAATGTTGTGTACCTTGTGATTGTGGTTCTTTCAATGATCCTACTTATGTTGTTATGCTCTAGTAAATTGAAAAGAACTTAATAACAACTCTAAATTTAACAAAAAGAACCTGACTTATCATGCTAAGAAAAAACACATTGATGTGCAATGCCATTTTGTCAGAGACGTCCTTGAAAGAAACATGGTCTTGTTGGAGAAGGTTGATGCCTTGGAGAATGTTGCAAATGCATTAACAAAGTCTCTTAGTGTATGAAATCAATGGGCATAAATTCCTATAGCATCTGAATTTATAAATGTCCTACCCCCTTTACTGTAAAGTATTCAACAAGTGGGAGATTGTTGGGTAAGTCTTGAATTCTTTGTAGGGAGATTGTGCATTTGGTCATGAGGGGGTATGGATACACATACTATTGGATAAGGATTCTGTGGTATGTTTTTATGTGTCTTTTTTGTCCAATTGTTTCTCCCCATTATGATCTAATTATGGTTAAGGGATTAAGGTTGTAATCTAATCCTAGTTATCCCATCTAGGGTTAATTGGTGTTGCAAATACCTAAATAATGTATTATGAATTATTTATTCAGTGCAATCATAGAAAGAAGAGTGGCATCAAGTTTGTTTACTTTCTCGGTTAAAAGTTTCTAAGTAAATCTCTTATGTATTGTGAATGTGCTACTGTTTTTTCAGTTTTAAGATGCTTTTAGCATATCTTCTCTTACACAAGTTTATCAAAATCTTCAAAGTAATAGGTACCATCCATGAAAACCCAAAATTTACTACCTGTAAAGACCCTACAACCACTTTTTTTTAAGGAAAAACCACTAAGTTTTTATTAAAAGAGGGATTAAAACTCTAATGATTAGTTCTTATATTTTTCAATTATTTTTTCTTTTAATATATATATTGATAAATTAATTAATATTAAAATAATTTATCGAAAGTGTAGATGAGAAAAGAATGTCCATGACCTTAAAAATATTGTCATACACACAAACATACATTTATTTATTTATTTTAGAACCAATTACTAAATTTAAAAACCCATAAGGTACCTTGACAATTAAGGGATCGATGAAATTTGTACGGTTACAACTTTGTCATCTTTCTTTTTCATTTCCACATTTAAGAATTATATTTAATATTAATTAAGTTACCAACATATTTTAAACAACAACATTTTGCAAACCTTAACATCAATATAGAACATATTTTGCAATTTTCTTTTTTTATATTTAAAAAGTCATTTCTAAACATTTTAAAATGTCACAATAGAAATGCTTAAGCAATGTTTATATTTCTCATATTTTATTTTTTTAAGTTATTTTTTATTATAGAATAGTGAAGTGCTTTAAAGTTTAGTATTGGGGAGATGTTTAGGAATTAGTGTAATGAGGTGTTACTTGATCCATTAAAATAATAATAATAAAGTATGCTTAATTAATAATAATAATAATGAAATAATAAATAAAGTTGGATTAATTAAAAAAAACTAATAATAATATTAAAAAAAACTGAAATGAAATAATAATAAAAAAATTACATTTTAAGAAATTAGATCTCTTTTAATACTTGATAATTTCTTAAAAAATAATAATATTATTAAAATAAAACTAAATGAAATAATAATAAAAAAATTACACCTTAAGAAATTAGATCTTTTTTAGTGCTTGATAATTTCTTAACTAGAAAGTTCAAAATTATCTAGATTAAAAACATACCTAAAATGGTGGATAAATGTAAAAAATAAACTTTTTATTTTCTTTGTGAAATAGTCAATTTTTATATAAAATTATGAAATTAATAAAATTAATTTTATATAAAAGTAATAAATATAAAGAAATAAAAATTAATAAAAATGTTTTTTTTATTTACATTAATATAATTATATTACAAATAAAAAATGGATTTAATTTATATGTAAAAATAAAATTATGTTATGAATTATTTAATGGGTTATTTTGATATAAGTGAAAAACTATCATACCAACATTATGCTTACAAACTTCCCTAGATAACAATGACACAAGAAGAATTAAGAAGAATTATCATGGTTTATAATTTAAAAACAAGCTTTTAAGATAATTAATATAGGAAGGATTTTAAGTTTGGTTGGTTATGAAGGATCTTATGACCTAAGTAGGTGATCCACATTTGGTAATGACCATCAAAATGGAAAGCGAATAGGTTTTCAAATAATTAATATAAGAAGTGTTTTAAGTTTGGTTTTCAAATAATTAATATAGGAAGTGTTTTAAGTTTAGTTATATAATGCGGTTAAACATTTTCCTAATAATAATGTAAATAAGGATACTGTATATTGTGTCATAAGTAGATTATTCACATTAATGCTATGACTGTTTTACATATGGGTATTTGATTTTTTTATAAGGAAATTGTTGATATTCATGAAAGAAGAGAGCATATAGCTAAATTAATGCTATGAATGCTTTACACATGGGTATTTGATTTTCTATAAGGAAATTGTTGATATTCATGAAAGAAGGGAGTATATAGCTAATACTATGTTATAAAACCAAAGATATACATACATAAAGGTTCAAGGAATGGACATAGAAGTTTGTATGAAGGAGCAAGTTGAGGAATAGAAGTTTGTATGAAGGAGCAAGTTGAGGAATAAAATGTATGGATAGATATGCATAGTTGAAAAGCATATCCATGTAAGGTTACAAAAACAGTTTTAAAAGATATTTCTTGGGTTAAAATATATAGCTTGAGTTAAGCTATATGAATGCATAGTTATGGAATGAGGATTTGGTTGGTTAGGAACTCTAATGTTAACTCTAAAAGATATTTATTGGATTAAGTTATAGGAATGCATAATTATGGAATGAGGATTTGGTTGGTTGTGAACTCTAATGTTAACTCAAGGAATGAAAGCATGAGGCATCCACATAACTATGTCCATGGTTGCATGAGAAATTAAAGTTTAGAGTATACTTAGAAGAATACCAAGTATGCCTCTACATGTATAGACATGGAAGGTTGAAATGATGGACTATGATTGTCGTTAGACCAAAACTCATAGACGTTAGACTCCACCACAACCATCGGAGTTAGGAACCACGAAAGGGGGTTAACCCATGTCGTGAAACTTGTGGGAAGCATTGAACCCAATTTCCAACAATCTCCCCCCTAGCGCATGTCGGGCGAGTTTCAAACTCGAGACTTGTTGCTCTGATACCATTTGTTGGGCTACGATTGTTGTTAGAACAAAACCCGCATGTGTTAGTCTCCTCCACAATCGTCGGAGTTAGGATCCACGAGAGGGGATTAACCCATGTCGTGAAACTCACAGGAAGCATTGAACCCAATGTCCAACATAAAATCCTATCCATGTAAGGTCATAAAGATAGCCTTAAAAAATATCCCTTAGGTTGATCTATATGAATATATAGTTACTGAAAAATGATTTGTTGGTTAAGAACTCTAATATTAACTCGAAGCATAAAGGAATGAGGCATAAACATAAGTATGCTTGGCATGGTCCCATGGGAAATTAAAATATAAAGGATACTTAGAAGAATACCAAATATGCATCTACCACCATGAGGCATGAAAGCTTAGTAAAACCAAACCATGGAAGGGGAATAGAGCATACCAACATAACCATTGATTGATGTACAATAAAAATGGTAATTACTATAACAAATTTAGTCATTTAACTCTCTATGAAGTAGGGAGATGACCTCTAAAATATAATGATAAAATATGTTACAAGAATAAAAATTGAAACCCCTTATAAATAAATACGTAATTATAGATAGATTTTGTGATGTTTAGGTAAATAGTTAAAATCTCTCAATATCATTATGTTTTTCCAAATGAATCATCAAAACCACAATTTAAAGTAAAGGAATGATTTATCGAAAGGGAAAATGAAATCAAATTGCTAACAATCCTTTATACCTTATANGTGATGTTTAGGTAAATAGTTAAAATCTCTCAATATCATTATGTTTTTCCAAATGAATCATCAAAACCACAATTTAAAGTAAAGGAATGATTTATCGAAAGGGAAAATGAAATCAAATTGCTAACAATCCTTTATACCTTATAAGAGTGGAAAATTTGCATGATTTAGGGTGTACATACTTTGAGGAGATAAATGTATAGAAAATCCAAGTTTATACGAGAAATTATGGAAGCTCATAAGGACTTAGCAAGACATCTAGGCCATCTAAAGAGAATCAGAAGAAAATTTATTATTTATTCATTTTAATTTTTAATCATGGTAATTAGCAAAGATACCCAGTGTATTTTGGAAGTAATAGATTTCATCTTAAGAAATCCAAAAAAGTTAACAAATAGTGAGGTTTTTTCATGGTTTTTTTAAATGATCCTTGAACACCTTGTTAAAGAAAAATAGGGGTGAAAAATATTCTAGTGAAGCTTGAGTAGCCTCTGAACCATATTGAGAATATTTTAAGCTCAGTAAGCATTGATATTTCTTAATAATAGAAGGTTGGTATCATGGGCCTATAATCAACCAGATTTTTTTTTTGCAAACTTGTGTTTCTCTTGAGTCTATGTCGACACCATAGGTCATGCAACACTTCCTTGCCTTTGCCGAAGGGGCTTGGATAACTTGTGCCTACTACAACCAGACTACACCTCTTCACTTAAGGTTTTTCCATAACTTCGTCTTAAGCTACAATATGTCTAATGAAAAAATTTGCTACTCAACCAAGTTCATTCAATAACAGGCACATGTCCAACCACGACATTTAAAATATCCTAGCAATACTCTAATGCTTAGCCAATGTTTCAATACTTAGCCAACACGAGCAAACATTCACATCCAACACATAAAGAGTCCACAACACACTGGTTAGAGAAATTTAGAGGTAAAAATTGGGCCTCAAAACAAAAAAACATGCTATAAACATCAACTTTAAAAGAACCAGTAGGATTCAAGATGATGATGTCAACCATAAGGGTAAATAGTTTTGAGGGAAAGATAAAAAAGTTTTTTTTTTCAATTGAATTTTGACTTATCTCAGTATAGATTTACTCAAATTTCAAGTGTACTGGGAACTCATTGGATGTGGAATTAAATTATGCATCCAACAAGTACCCACTCTACATACTTTTGATGGGAGCCACAATGAGATAAACTCAAAATACATGAAAAATGTGTTCCTTTATTTCTAGTGTAGGCACTCATTTGATGCATAATTAAATTGTGCATCTAGAGAGTGCCTACACTTCAAATTTGAGTAAACATAGAAGGATATAAGTAAAAAATATGATTAAAAAAGTAGTTATTTTTTTTTCCCTTTTGAAAATTATTAACTCTTATTTTATTATTTTCCTTAGAAGGCTCATTTTAGACCTCAAAATTTCTCTAATTGGCATGTATATGAGGCACCCAAGGAAAGTGTATTAACTTTATTATATGAAGAATGTTACAAATATACAATAAGAGAGTTGCACCTTTTTTCCTGCAACTCTATTAGAGATGTACAATAAGTCTAAGACAATATTGCCTTCTTCCTACTTCCCCACAAACATGCACAATAAAACCCTTGAAGCAACTATAGGCTTGCATCTTGCAAGTCCTATCTTCTTCTTCTTTCCTCTCAGCCAATGCAATTTTCCCTATTGTGCCAACCCTAAACTTAGCACAAACACAAAACGCCTTTACACTCTTGGTTAATAATCAATGAATGATTGTTTGATGCCTTAGCACCTTTGAGGTGTCCACTATTTACATAAGACTTGCCTTGCTCTCACAATCCCATCCAATTCTAAGTGGGTCCAAGTTCCCACAATGCCAATTTTGATCGTTCACAATGATGCCTCTACCCCCTTCATGGCTTGTTTTTCAACCATCCAATGTCCAATGGAGATGTGCCCAACAAGTGCGCCCAAGATGCCCAAGTGCACTTGGAAAGGGTGTTTCTAATGAATGTGTTTCCGATGGATGTGTACTGGGTGGATGC
The DNA here is from genome assembly GCA_010110895.2 of Picea sitchensis. Taxonomy (NCBI): domain Eukaryota; kingdom Viridiplantae; phylum Streptophyta; class Pinopsida; order Pinales; family Pinaceae; genus Picea; species Picea sitchensis. The sequence goes on from SNQJ01S0001237.1 coordinate 106,453, forward strand.
GTGCCCAACAAGTGCATCCCATGATTGTGCTCCATGGAATTTTGTGTCCAAAGGCACTTCTACCATTCATCACATCCCCCAAATCTGGAATTCCCAACTCCTTGGGTCCACAGGTAGCCAAAGCACCCAAGTCTATAAAATCCATTCAATTTATTTATGCCACATTATTCCTCATGCATCATACTTGTGGATCAGATAAGGTCATCTTCTATAACCCTCACTTTTTCATCCCCCACCAAGTTCCCTTCCAAGCTTCTCTTGGCACGTCCAACTAGTGGGAGCTACTAAGGTATGCAGTGCGCCTAGTTTTTTAGCATGGACATCTAGCATTTTCATGGTGCACATTGACAATGGACCAAGGAACTCCACAACTAACTCTTATAGTCGTAAACCTTATGTCAAGTCTATCTGTGTTGATAACTGATCACCAAGGTAATCATGTGACAAAGTTGCTTGAAGCCATTCAAGGCTAGGGCCTTACATCCTCCATCACTAAAATCCATTATGGCATTGTGGCTTGAATCGATGCTACAAAATCTACTTACTCCTTTTTTATGCCCTCAAATCCCACTCCTATATGCTATGCTCAACTATGGAACAAGTACAATGATAAATAATGGAACCCTTTCTCCTCCTAGCATCTTGGTATTTAACATAGATCGATAGTTGTCTAGGGTTAGGGTTTTTGCATCCTCAACCCTCAATTAGTGAAAAGGTTTTGGAAATTATAAAATATTCTTGAAATTCCACACATAGCTAGCCACACATGTGTGAGTAACAAGGGCTAACATGTTATCCACTCATACCATGGTGGTAAAAAATGTAGGTCAACTTGATGGAGCCATAACTTCCACATACGAGCTCTGATTGAGAAAATTTTCACACCATTAGAAAGGTCTTAGTCTGTAAAATCACATTAAGGGGATGGAAGATGTGTTTGAAAATTTTTGACACCAAAAAATACAATGGTATGCCTCAAAATGTCTTTGGAAGGTTTTAGACCGCAAATATCCAAACTGGGACTTTCCACTAAAATGGGCCCTGCAAGAAAATTCCTCCATTTTTTCCACCTTGAAAGAACCAAGATAGATGAAAAATTATATAATGATCCTATCTGGATCATTGGTGATTATTTGATTATGAAAAGAGAGATTGAAACAAGAAATGCAATATGATTAGAATTGAGGACATTCCTTGAAGTGAAAGATGTAAAGAGGCTCTCATTACTACCAAATAACCTTTGAGAGGATATGATCAATGAAATATGGGAGGCGCTCTTCAAGACAACCATATTTGAGTATCATAACTAGAAGACAACATTTGAGCAGGCTCTCTAAGCCTTACAAGAATATAAGACAAGAGATCAATTCTCCTAATATATTTAGAATTGATGGTTCAACTAAACATTATTTCACAATAAAAGATATGCTTGTGAAGATGCATTGTAATGTCCCCTAGCTTAAACAAGGAACATTGCTTGCGGAAATACACATAAATTCGAAATATTTCTGCTAATTAAATTTTTATAGCTTACCAACTACGAATTATACACAGATTTAACCATTTTTAGATACCCGTAACGATATCTAGCTACAACAAGTTGAAATAACATGAATGCAACAAATAAAATTATCTACAACAACATATAAATCATTTCCAGACACAGAGTAAAATGCATAGCAGTTAAACTCATAAGAGTAACACAAAAAATAGATAAAAACACTTATCTTTGAAAACAATTGGCAACTAAATGCTTGGGACAAACGTTCCACCCAACCATAGACTTGTTGTTCTACATCTCAATGGTAAGTCACCCTCGATTTGGGGCTGGGAATCCACAAAAGAGGGTGTCTCTCACAGTCCACTCACAACTCAGATATCCCACAACCCACTGACATCCTCCTACAACTATCCTGAATTTCCTCCAACTCTCTTCCTCTTGACCTACCCAACGCAAGGAATGTACCTCTTCACTTTTGTTATTCCATTGGTCATCCCATTCATTTATCAGGGTATCCCTAGCATAGGTAACTAAGAATATCACTATTGGGAGATCCAGGGAACTCACTGGTAGGAAAACTACCAGAAAACAACAACAACGACTTGTTGTTACTATGCAACTCACATAGGAGTTCACTCTTCATGCCTGACAACCTAGTTCTTCTACAAGAATGAAAAATTTCTTCTTCATACATTAGCTCCAAAAACTCTCTAGAAATTCACCCAACCTTCTTTCTCCATTGCTCTTCTTCCTTGTTCTTTGTGTGTTGTTCATGCAAAAACATGACTGTAAAAATTGCCCTCTTTGGCCCTACGAATTTCCTTTCCCCCCAAGCTAGTTGACTGCTCACTCTACCTAATGTTGATTTTACTTCAACCTCATGCTCCCCAATAACTATGGGATGTGACTTTCTACACCCACCCTCTTACATGAGTTTAATGATTGGGCTCTCATACACTCAACTAGAAAATAGAAGGTTGTCCCAAATGATAATAAAATTCAGAAATATGGGTTGAATTAAAACCCACAATTAATTTCCCCTTGGACCCCTCTTAGAGACTCCTCTCTCTTGCGGAAAAATCAACCCCCATCTATATCCATGTCCCCCAACAACTGGTATCACAATTTATTTATTTAAAAATAGAAATGCAATTCACATATTACACCACTTGTCCATAGACACATTTCATATCTACATTATGCATTAATTAAAATGGGGATTATAGTGGGGATGTTACACTTACCCTACCCTACAATTGTGCACCATCCTCAGGGCATAGCACAAATCCGAAACACATATACAATTTATATCACAATATTCAGAAAATAAAGAAAAATTCTGCAATTTTTACCCTCCAACAATAGTCCTAACCAAAATCTCTTGTTTCCTCTCACCCTGCTGACCCAAGGAATTTTCCCCCTTCACTGCCCTCAATCCATCAAGATGCACCATTCACTTATTAGGGCTGTCAGTGCAAGTGACCAGGAACTATGAGATGGGTTCTCAAACGCTAGCTTCCTAAAGTGGATTCTTGCATTTGATTTCCTTCAAAATTGATAAACATTTGCAGGTATTCCTCCCGCATAGTTTCTTCATGCTCCCATGTTGTGTATTTAGGACCATTACAGGTCCATTGAACCTTTACCAACCCTATAGATTTTTTCTTAAGCACTTTGAATTTCAGGTCCAAAATGCACTTGATCCACCCAAAAATCTCCTTCGTGTTCCGCCTAGATCACAAACCAATAAATTATGTGGTTAGGGTCAGGCACATATTTATTTAATAATGACACATGAAACACATCATGCACTCTCATGGATGCAAGCAATGCTAGGATGTATGAAATTGGCCTTATCTTCTTTAATATTTCAAAAGGTACACAATATCTTGCTGACACCTTTAGGCAAAAACCCAATCTTACTAAAATCATCTTCGCTTTCAATTTCAAAAATACATGATTGCCCACTTTAAAATATCTAAGAACAATGTTCATGTCTACATAAATTTTCTCCATGTCCTGGGCAACCTTTAAATTCTCCCTAGTTTTCACCATCTTCTCTTCCATTTCCTTCAATAAATCTGGCCCAAGGACAACTCTCTTTGTTGGATTATACCAACTCACTAGTGTGTTACACTTCCTACCATACAACGCTTCAAACATGCTCATTTTTAATGAGGTATGATACCCATTATTGTAGGAAAATTCAACTAAGTGGATATAATCTTCCCACTTGGATGATTGGTCCATCACATACATTTTGAGCATGTCTTAAATGATTCTATTGGTCATCTTTGTTTTCCCATCAGATTATGGGTGATACGTTGTACTAAGATTAATATTTTTCCCAAAACCCTTGAACAAACTATTCTGAAAATTGGAAGCAAACTTTGGGTCTCTTTCTAAAACTATTTCCTTAGGCACTCCATGTATCCTAACAACTTACTTGATGTAGATATTTTCAATGTTTGTTTCCTTGTATGTAGTTTTCACGGGAATAAAATGTGCATCTTTAGTCAACTTTTCCACCACCGCCTAGATGGAACCATGTTGCTTCACTATCCTTGGAAGCTTGGTAATAAAATCCATCATAACAACTTCCCACTTCCATTCCAGAATGGGAAATGACTGCAACATCCTAGCTAGATGCATCTTCTCTGTTTTCACCTTTTAGCACTTTAGACACCTGGCTATATAATTAGCCACTTATTTCTTCATTTCGAGCAAAAAATATTGGCTCCTCACTACTGCAATAAATTTATGATATCCTAAGTGTCCAAAGTATGGCACGTTGTGCATTTCTCTTATCAATACATTTTTCATCTCACTAGAGTTTGGAACAAATGCCTTGCCTTGGTATACAAGAAATCCATTTTCACATAGCTTGAAATATTTGAATTTTTGTTGTGAAATGCCTTGTTGTAATGCTTCTTATATTTGCAGGTAGCGTTGTCATGTATTCATTTATTCAATAATTATATCTCTTAAATCTATTTTGCACATTTTGATGGTTGCCACATGCATCTCATGTGCCCTTCTGTTGAGTGCATCAACTGCCTGATTTTATTTTCCTTTGATGTTTTTTAATTTCGAAGTCATACTCACTCAGAAATTCAAGCCATCTAGCTTTTCAGACATTTAATGTCGGCTATCCAAACAAATGTTTTAGACCACAATGGTTTTTCCTTAGCTCAAATGTTCTCCCCATGAGGTAGTGTCTCCACATGTTTAGAGCATGAACAATGGTTGCTAACTCCAAGTCATGGGTAGTATAATTTATTTCATTCTCTCTTAATTTCCTAGACTCTTAGCATACCACATGATCTTTTTGAGTGAGGACCCCACCAAGCCCCTCTTTGCATGAATTCATACACACAACAAAGTCTTCATTTGAATATTCAATCTTCAATTTTGACGCACAGGTTCAAATATCTTTCAACTGTTGAAATTTGTCTTCACATTCAGGAGTCCATGTAAATTTCACTCCCTTCTTCTACAAAGAAGTGATGGGGCTTGAAATTTTTGAAAATCCCCTTATGAATCTTCGGTAATAACATGTAAGACCCATGAAATATATTACCTCTGTCACATTTCTTGGCACTAGCCATCCTTTAATGGCCTCTATCTTCTTGGGATCAACAACTATCCCATCGGCTCAAATAATATGCCCCAAGTAGTGAATCTTATTTTGATAAAAGATACACTTACTTAGCTTGGCATACAACTTATGCTCTGTTAAAACTTGCAACACCATTTTTAAATGTTTCTCATGCTCCTCTTTTGTCTTTGAGTAGATGAGCATGTCATCTAGGAACACAATTACAAACTTGTCTAGGTATTCCCTGAACACTCGATTCATCAAACACATGAAAACAATTGGGGAATTTGATAGTCCAAATGGAACTACTGTAAATTTATAATGCCCATATCTCATTTTGAACATTGTATTTCTAATATGTTCTTCTTTTATCCTCACTTGGTGATAACTTGATCTCAAGTCGATCTTGGAAAAGATTCTTGCACCTTTCAGTTGATCAAATAAATCATCAATCCTTGGAAAAGGGTATTTGTTCTTTATGGTGAATTTATTCAACTATCTAAAATCAATACATAGCCTTAATGTTCCATCTTCTTCTTCACAAAAATCATTGGGGCTCCACAATGCGACACACTTGAGCATATATACCCGTTCTTCAAAATTTCTTCAAGTTGCATATACAACTCCTTCAATTCAAGTGTGCGAATTTTGTAAGGTGTCTTGGACATTGGGGAAGATCCTGGTACCAAATCAATAAAGAAATTGATGTCTCTCTTTGGTGGGAGTCCTAGGATTTCTCAAAAAACATCCTCAAAATACCTCAAGATTGGATGGTATTCAATACTTGACATTTTGTCTCTAGTTGCTTCTTCCATATGGGATGCAAAAAATTGATACCCTTCCTTAAACTCTTTTTCAGTTGCATGGTGGGAATTTCTCTAACAATTATATCTCTCAGAATGCCTTGAACTTTTCCTTGTTGCCCCTCTTCGTTAAGACAAATGATTATGTTGTGGTAACAATCTAGGATAACATGGTGTTTTTCCAACCAATCCATGCAAACTAGAAAATCATATGAACCTAATGGTATGGTATTCACATCTACCTTTGTAATGAGTTGTAACACCTTGTTTCCCCCAATCTGTAAATATAACTTTATTGTCCAAGAACTATGGAAAACTCAAAAGTGTGAATGTTTGATTTGATGGACCTTTGTACAAAAGGTCGATGAATGTAAATTCTATTATTTTAATAGATAATGGATACGTGTTGCATGACTGTTGTGAAGGGGATGTGCTAAGAGAGACCACAATGTCTAACAAAATGGTGGTGGAGGGGAACCAGAATGGTTGCGTTAATCTCCACCGAACCAGTATCATGATGGAATTTATTGCTCAGATTAGAACAATCCTCTGACCCGGGAATTAATTACAGTCAGACTGGTAGGTGGGAAGACCTCCTCAAGAGCTAATGAAGGGATGGGGCAGACTGCCCATCGGTAAGGCTTCCGGACTTGACCATAGACTGGGATTTCGAGCCACACACAATCTTGCTGAGGAAGGCAAGAAAGGAAGCATGGTGTGGGGAAAAGAGGACCTGTAAAGAGTGCAGAGATGAGAGCCTCACACCTTATGGTTTTGATAAGTGTTTCTATGCCTTGTGCTTTGAATTAGAAATAAAAGATGCATGCTTGTATTTATATACCTGTAAATGGTTTCTGTATTGAATGATTAAGTTAAGAGTATGCGTTCGTTCCTTGAGAAATTTTACATCTGCTTGATTTTCCTTATGTTCTAGTTTAATTCCTCGAAATAACTTTCCCAGGGAATTTCCTCACCGTCCTAGAGTCGAGTGAGTACTCCCCTAATTTTGAAGGTTGAACCCCGCAATCACTGCGAGGACAGAGTCTATTAAGATCAAGAGAGGTAGTGAATGTATGTACCGAGTCTCTACAAGGTGGGTAGATACTGAGACCATCTTAGGTTCTAGAGTTGAGAAATTGAACGTAAGAGGTGCACGAAAGAATTATTCCAAGCAATACGTTCAAGAGAAAGAGCGCAAAACTCTTAAGCCCTTCAGAGCCAACAAAGCTCAGGATGAATAGTGAGATTCAAGTATCGAAAGAGGATATCCTTTAATCTGGAAGATGAACGAATGAGATTCGTTTGGGAGGATCCAAGGTTTGTCACGACCGTTAGATTTGAAGAAGGGGCATAGGCGTTAACGCCTCGACTCATTCAGTCTTCGCAAGATCACACATCGGAAGATTTGCTCGATGGCACAACTAAACTCCAGAAACCCAAAGTTGTGACGTGGTCTGGACCGTAGATATAAGGATCTATCAGGACCCTCCTTGACCATCGGATTGGCGAGATCAGGGATTCGCACATCAGGAGATTCGCATGTTGGTGCGACTAAACTCCAGAAACCCGAAGTTGCGATGTGATCTGGACCGTAAGTATAAGGATCTATCGGGACCCTCCTTGACCATCGGATTGGTGAGATCAGGGATTCACACATTGTGAGATTCGCATGTTGGCGTGATTAAACTCCCGAAATCTGAAGCTGCGACGTGATCTGGAACATAGATCTAAGGATCTATCAAAACCCTCCTTGATCGTCGGATTGGCAAGATCAGGAATTTGCACATTAGGATATTTGCACGTTGGCGTGACTAAACTTTTGAAACCCGAAGTTACGATGTGATCTGGACCATTGGATCAAGGAAGTTAATGGACCATCGATCTGACGCAAGCAGATTAACCCAAGAGTATGTGGGAATTTGAAATTCCCTAAGAACCCAGCTTAGAAGAGATAAGTGATTTTTAGAAGTGCATATGAGGTCCAAGAGGCGAACTTGTTTCAAGTTCATAAGCTTCGGAGGGACAATGGAAGTAGAGACCCATATATCAGAGCTCACATGAGGTATATCGAAGGCTAAGGTCTTCGGAACATCTGAAATATTCCAAGTCAGGGAAGAAAGTGAAAGCTCATGAGGAGGAGCAGCAATCACCATTGGATCGAGCACTGTGAGAGATCTGGACCATGGGAATACGTGATCAGACAATTAAAAGAGCGCACAGGAGGAGATCAGATCTGGGCCATCAAATCTAAGTGTGAGGACACGTGGCACAAATCTGTGAGCTCTGGGTGAAGAACCGAAGTAATCCTCAATCATTATATTTGGGGAAGACACGCATCATTGGATCTTAGAATCTAGGTAAAAGCCATTGGGAAAAGAGGTTTGAGAGTTGAGATCTCTAAAGTCTGAAGACCCACAGGAGATCTCGACCACCGATTGAGAAGAGGGTTGTAGGACCGTTGATTTGGGTTGAAAGGTCAACCACCCGGAATGAAGGTAGGATTGTTGATTGTGTAGGACAAGTGTCCATAGATTTGAGAGGCACAGATCTGAATCTTTGATTTAGTCGTTATCATCAATATCATGAGATCGACGACCCTGTAGCATTGCGAGGACATGAGTTGCGAGGAGTTTAAGATATTGAGGGCGGACCACAATTCAAACTGTGGTTTCATTAAGAGGACACATGGAGGTTGTAAGAGCATTACAGGCTCAAAAGCAGTTTGAATCCAAACCTCTTGTCGTTGTGCCTGCAATTGCATGGTCATCGCCAAGGTCACATCAAGAGGGGGCTTATCAAACAAAAGGAGCTAATGCCCAACACTCTAAGTTTTCATAGCAGAGCGAAAGGGGAGGTCGTGGGTGCCCTTAAACCTGCACCAAGAAACTGAAAGGTTACGTGTTTAACTATAGAACGAGACCATCAAGGACTCAGAGAATTGTTTGGCTTCAGAATCAGAGATCCATGACCAGGAGGTCAGACTGGTTCCCTAACATTCCAAATTAGGAACCATGAATGGAGATACTGTCCTTTAAGAAAATAAAAAAAAATTATCCTCATCGTGGGTGTGTTACAAATTGGTATCTGGGTGTGTTACAAATTGGTATCAGAGCATGGTTACAACACTTGGTCTGCTTGGGCTTACAGACGAATCGCTTAAAAATGCTATTGGGAGTACTTTAAAGTCAGTGAATCAAGGGGAAAAATTCCAAGACTAAAGGATGGTGACGTGTCATGAAGTGGGGGATGGCTCCCACAATAGAGATGAAGAATATGATGAAAGGAGGGTGGTGGAAACCCCTCCAGATCTAGCTGAAACTGTAAGGAGCCTTAGGGCCGAGTTGCAGAGTTTCAAGGCTGACAATGAGAGATTGATAGAGGAGCAAGAGAAACAAACATAAATTAATGCATTCTTGCTACAAAGCTTATCCGACATACAGAGGAAACTTCAACATGAACCTGCAACCAATCATGTGGACCGATGACACAAGAAGAGAAGTCAGAGTCCACCTGAGACCCAAAAACATGAATCAATAAGTGACCCCACTGGGAGAAGTATTGTGAAGAATTTCCAACCTAGAGGCAGGGGACACTCATCAGGAGAGTCCTTTGCAAATGAAGTTGACAACTCTGAAGGATCTTCTAGTAGCAGGGTCGGCTCACATTCTCACAGGAAAGAAAATAAGCACCACCCTCTTTCAAATGAGAGATTAAGAAGGGAGAAGAGGCAGAAGTTTGGCTTCTTGGTTTAAAGAAGCATTTTAGAGTCCATGACTACTCTGAAAACTTGAAGGCTCGAATAGTCATCTTCAACCTGAATGGAAAGGCTTCCATATGGTGGGAATACCTTAGGAATGTGAAAGGAGTCCATGAGAAGGACTTGTCATGGAAACAATTTGAGAAATACTTCAGGAAGCAGTGTCTGTCAGAGAAATACATGGATGGGAAAACTAAGGAATTATATGAGCTCAGACTGGGGCAGCTCACCATAGATGAATTGTTCAATAAATTCCTTTAACTACTGAGGTATGTACCCTACATAAAAGATGAAAAATAAAAAATGCAACAGTTCATTAGTGGGTTACCTCGGACCTACTAGGATAGGATTGAATTCGACGAACCAAAGACCTTAGAAGAGGCTATCTGAAAGGAGAGGTATTGTTATGAACAGTTTGGGAGTAAGACAAGACCCCACGAGGACTGGAAGAAGAAGAGTAGTTCTAGATTCTATAAGAAAAGGTTTAAATCCTCAAGATTTCATAACTATGGAAAGGATTCTAGAGGAAGCCTTCCTGCTAGAAGTGTATATCAGAAAAATTTCCCCTCTCAAAGTGGAAATAAACCTTTTAAGAAAGTCCCAACAAAGACCGATAACCTCAAGAAGGAACCCTTAAAATGTTAGGGTTGTGGAGAAGATCATAAATTGAGGGACTGCCCACATAGACAACAAAACAGTAAGAGAGTCTACAATATCCAAGAATCTACCACCATCAATGATGTGGCTAGGAGCATGCCATGAATCTATTCAGCCTTGGACAACAATCAATCCAACCACCAAGCTTCAGTAGTGGAGCTCGAAGGTATGATCGCCAACCATCTAGTTTCTATTTTAACTGACCCAAGTTCTAATTTTAGTTGTGTGGCCCCTCAGGCTATTGATAAGTGTAAACTACAACCAATTAGACATGTTAAACCATGGTTGGTGCAATTAGCCATTGGTACCAAAAGAAAGGTGGTCGACGCCATACCAGCCTGTCAATTCATCATGGGTGGATTGCCCACCCGAGTGACCCTTAACATACTTCCCTTGGGATCGTATGACTTGTTGATTGGTATGGATTGGTTGATTTCTTATAAAACTAAAGTGGAATGTTATCATAAAAATTTATAATGTGTAAACGAAGAAGGGAGAAAGATGACCCTCCAAGGGATTCAGAAGCCTGTCTCAGTGAGACAAATATCGACCCTTCAAATGAAGAAGTATTGCAGAAAAGGGTGTTCCTTATATGCAATACATGTGTTGGGATCCACTGAGGATGACAAACCAAACTTAGAGGACCACCCCATATTAATAGAATACAAGGACATGTTCCCCAAAGAAGTACCAGGTCTACCTCCTAGAAGGGATATTGATTCTCGATAGAGCTTCCACCAGGATCGATACCAGCATCTAGAACACCATATAGGATGAGCACGCCAGAGTTGGTTGAGCTCAAGCTACAACTAAAGGAGATGATGGACACAGGCTACATCCAACTTAGTGTATCTCCATGGGGAGCGCCTGTCTTGTTTGTGAAAAAGAAAGATGGCACACTCCGATTGTGCATAGATTACAGACAACTCAATAAGACAACCATAAAGAACAAATACCCCTTACCCAGAATCGATGACTTGTTCGACCAACTGGGAGGTGCTACCATCTTCTCAAAGACCGACTTGAGGTCTAGATACCACCAAGTCCGGATTAAGGATGAATACATCCACAAACCATCCTTCCAAACGAGGTATGGTCACTATGAATTCGTAGTGGTTCCACTTGGATTAACCAATTCCCCCGCCACTTTTATGTGCTTGATGAATAATGTACTCAGCAAATTTCTAGACAAATTTGTATTGGTTTTCATTGATGATATCCTAATATACTCCAAGAACAAGGAGGAGCACGAAGAACATCTTATACTCACACTTCAAGTACTAAGAGAGCATCAGCTCTATGCTAATTTTAGCAAGTGTGACTTCTTTCAAAAGCAATTCCATTACTTAGGCCATGTCATTTCTAAGGAAAGGGTGGTAGTGGACCCCGATAAGATCAGATCTATTATGGAATGGCCTACCCCAAAGAATGTATTAGATATCAGATCCTTCATGGGCTTAGCCAGATACTATAGAAGGTTCATAAAAGGATTTTCCAAGATTGGCTACCCAATCACTTCCCTTTAGAAAAAGGGGATCAAATTCATTTGGACATCAAAATGTGAAGAAATATTTCAGGAACTGAAATACCTCCTGACCCATGCACCTATGCTAAATATTGCAGACTCGGATAATGATTTCCTCGTATGTATAGATTATTGCAAGGAAGGACTCAGAGGAGTCCTTATGCAAGAGGGACGTGTAATTTCCTACGCCTCCTGAAAATTAAATGAACATGAGATCAATTATGTGACCCATGATCTAGAGTTGGCTGCCATAGTACATGCTTTAAAAATGTGGAGGCACTACCTCCTGGGAAGGAGATTTGTTCTTATGACAGACCATTGTGGGTTGAGGCACATGTTTGATCAACCGAAACTCAATGCCAGGCAAGCTAGGTGGATGGCTCTCCTAAGTGAATCCGATTTTGAAATCAAAGACATAAAAGGAAAGGAAAATAGGGTGGTTGATTCCCTTAGCAGGAGTATAAAAATGATTCATCTGGCAGAAGTAAGCACCTGTGAAATGGATGTCAGGGAAAGAGTAAAAAATGCACAAGAGACGCATGCATTCTTCAAGACCGTGACCTCATACCTAAGACAAGAGCCTACAGGGATGAAGTATGAAGGATGAAGGCTACCATGAAATGCTCAAGGAAGGGTTGTTGACTTACAAAAATAGATTGTATATTCTGAACTGTGACGACTTGAAGATGTTCATAATGGATGAACTGCACAAGATACCATATACTGGTCACCCAGGATATCAGAAGATGATCATGACCACTAGGAAACAATTCTATTGGCCTGGGTTAAAGAAATACATATCTAACTATCTAGCTAAGTTCCTAGAATGCCAGCAAGTTAAGGCAGAGCAACGACATCCAACAACATTATTACAACTCCTACTGATCCTAGAATGGAAATGGTAAACCATCTCCATGGATTTCATCACCGGATTACCAAATTCGACCAAGCAAAATGATGTCATCGTGGTCATGGTGGAAAAACTGAGCAAGTCTTCCCATTTCATCCCTGTCAAGTCAACTTGCAAGGCAATAAATATTGCCAACATCTTCATGAAGGAGATATTCAGATTGCATGGCATGCCCAAGGAAATTGTATCTGACAGAGATACCAAATTCACTTCAAACTTTTGGAAATCCCTAATGTTCGGTTTCGAGAGTAAATTGTTGTTCAACACAACCTATCACCCTCAAACTGATGGACAAATAGAAAGAGTGAACCAAATATTAGAAGACATGCTAAGGATGCATGTAATGCATTATCCTAAGAATTGGAAAGACTACCTACCATTGGTAGAGTTTGCCTACAACAACGGTTATCAAGAATCCTTGAAGATGAGTCCTTTTGAAGCCCTCTATGGTAGACAGTGCAAGATTCCAATCAGATGGAATAATATAGTGGACATAATTACAATCAGACCTGACATGCTGAAAGAAATGGAACACCAAGTAATTTAGATAAAGAAAAATCTGAAGATTGCTCAGGATAGACAGAAAAGTTATGTTGTCAGGAAAAGAACTCCCTGAGAGTTCAAGACCGGAGACCATGTCTATCTCAGGGTTAGACCCAGGAAGAGTTCACTGAGAATGGGAGCCTATGCCAAATTGGCACGTTGGTATTGTGGACCCTTTGAATTCTTCGATAGAGTGTGACATGTAGCCTATAGGCTAGCACTTCCTCCCATTGTAAAGGCACATAATGTTTTTCATGTTTCATTATTGAAGAAATATGTACATGATGCTAATCATATAATTTACTGGTATGTGATCTAGGTGGATCCAGAGGGAGAATTCCTTCCAAAACCCCAATGCATATTAGACAGGAAGGAAACCTTACTCAGGAACCAAACCATTGCACAAGTCGAGGTACAGTGGAAGCACTTTAACCCAGATGAGACATGCATATCTGATTTTGTTTACTTCTGTACCTACATATCATGTTGATAAATAGACCATCGAGGACGATGATTCCTTTAAGGGGGGGGGGAATTGTAACACCTTGTTTCCCCCAATCTGTAAATATAACTTTATTGGCCAGGAACTATGGCAAACTCAAAAGTGTGAATGTTTGATTTGATGGACCTTTGTACAAAAGGTCGATGAATGTAAATTCTGTTATTTTAATAGATAATGGATACGTGTTGCATGAATGTTGTGAAGGGGATGTGCTAAGAGAGACCACGATGTCTAATAAAAAGGTGGTGGAGGGGACCCAAAATGGTTGCGTTAACCTCCACCGAACCAGTATCATGATGGAATTTATTTCTCAGATTAGAACAACCCTTTAACCCAGGAATGAATTACAGTCATACTGGTAGGTGGGAAGACCTCCTCAAGAGTTAATGAAGGGATGGGGTAGACTTCCCATCGGTAAGGCTTCCGGACCTGAACACGGACTAGGATTTTGAGCCACATGCAATATTGATGAGGAAGGCAAGAAAGGAAGCGTGGTGTGGGGCAGAGAGGACCTGCGAAGAGTGCAGATATGGGAGCCGAATCTCTCGAGTACGAGGAAGGATTGAAAGTGAAAAGTGAGTTCTAATCATAGAGGATAGAGACTGAGCCAGGAGAAGGAGAGTAACCTTCATCCTTATCTATTCCTGTATTGGGAGAAGGAGAGTAACCTTCATCCCTAAATTCTGTTGAGTTGGAAGTAAGAGAGTGAAACTCAAAGCATCATGGCCTAAGCTCGGGGGTGACCAATGATAAATCCATTGGGAGTGGTTGAGCCTATGGTTGGGTGGAAATGAGCACCCCTCTTAGTAGTCACATCACACCTTATGGTTTTGATAAGTGTTTCTATGCCTTGTGCTTTGAATTAGAAATAATGGATGCATGCTTGTATTTATATACCTGTAAATGGTTTCTGTATTGAATGACTAAGTTATGAGTATGTGTCCATTCCTTGAGAACTTTTACATCTGCTTGATTTTCCTTATGTTCTAGTTCAATTCCTCGAAAGCAATTTCCTAGGGAATTTCCTCACCGTCCTAGATTTGAGTGAGTACTTCCCTGATTTCGGAGGTTGAACCCTGCAATCACTGCGAGGAAGAAGTCTATTAAGCTCAGGAGAGGTAGTGCATGTATGTACCGAGTCTCTGCAAGGTGGGTAGAGACTGAGACCATCTTAGGTTCTAGATTTGAGAAATTGAACGTAAGAGGTGCAGAAAATAATTCTTCCAAGCAATACGTTCAAGAGAAAGAGCAAAAAACTATTAATCCCTTCAGAGCCAACAAAGCTCAGGACAAATAGTGAGATTCAAGTATCGAAAGAAGATATCCTTTCATCTGGAAGATGAATGGATGAGATCCATTCGGGAGGATCCAAGGTCTGTCATGACTGTTAGATTTGAAGAAGGGGCATAGGTGTTAACGCCTCGACTCCTTCAGTCTTCGCAAGATCACACATCGAGAGATTTGCACGGTGGCGCAACTAAACTCTTGAAACCCAAAGTTGTGACGTGGTCTAGATCATAGATCTAAGGATCTATNTGCTTGACCATCGGATTGGCGAGATCGAGGATTCGCACATCGGGAGATTCACATGTTGGCGCGAATAAACTCTCGAAACCCAAAGTTATGAGGTGATCTGGACCGTAAGTCTAAGGATCTATTGGGACCCTCCTTGACCATCGGATTGGCGAGATCAAGGATTCGCACATCGGGATATTTGCATGTTGGCGCGACTAAATTCTCGAAACCTGAAGTTGCAACATGATCTGGACCATAGATATAAGGATCTATCGGAACCCTCCTTGACTGTTGGATTGGCGAGATCGGGGATTTGCACATCGGGAGATTTTCATGTTGGCATGACTAAACTTCTGAAACCCAAAGTTATGATGTGATCTTGACCGTTGGATCAAGGAAGGTCATGGAATGTTGATCTGACGCGAGCAGATTAACGCAAGAGTATGTGGGAATTCGAAATTCCCAAAGAACCAAGCTCAGAAGAGATAAGTGTTTTTTAGAAGCGCAGATGAGGTCCAAGAGGCTAACTTGTTTCAAGTTCATAAGCTCCAGAGGGACAACGGAAGTAGAGACCAATACATCAAGGCTCACAGGAGCTATATCGAAGGCTAAAGTCTTCAGAACATCTGAAATATTCTAAGTCAGGGAAGAAAGTGAAAGCTCGGGAGGAGGAGCAGCAGTGACCGTTGGATCGAGCACTGTGAGAGATATGGATCGTGGGAATCCACAATCAGATAATTATAACAGTGCACGAGAGGAGATCAGATCTGGGCCGTCAGATTTGAGTGTGAGGACACGTGGCACAAATCTGTGAGCTCCGGGTGTAGACCCAAAGTAATCCTCGATCGTTAGATTTGGGGAAGACACACATCAGTGGATCTTAGACTCCAGGTAAAAGCCATTGGGAAAAGAGGTTTGAGAGTTGAGATCTCTGAATTTTGGAGACCCGGAGGATATCTCGACCACCGATCGAGAAGAGGGTCGTAGGACTGTTGATCTTGGATGAAAGGTCAACTGCCCGGAATGAAGGCAGGACTGTTGATTGAGTAAGACAAGTGTCTGTATATTCGAGAGGCACAGATCTGAATTGTCGATTTAGTTGTTATTGTCAATATCGTGAGATCGACGACCCCGTAGCATTGCAGGGACAGGAGTTGCAAGGAATTTAAGGTATTGAGGGTGGACCGCAATTCACACTGTGGTTTCTTCAAGAGGACATGTGGAGGTTGTAAGAGAATTGTGGGACCAAAAGAAGTTAGACTCCAAACCACTTGTGTCCATGCCCACAATCGCATGGTCATCCCCAAGGTCACATCAAGAGGGGGCTTATCAAACAAAAGGATCTAACACTCAACACTCTGCAATTTCACAGCGGGGTGAAAGGGGAGGTCGCGGGTGCCCTTAAACTTGTACCAAGAAACCGAAAGGTTCTGTGTTTAACTATAAAGCGAGACCATCAAGGTCTCAGAGAATTTTTTGGCTTCAGAATCAGAGATCCATGACCAGGAGATCAAATTGGTTCCCTGACCTTCCTAATTAGGAACCTATCTTAAAAGGCCCGCAGTTCTAAGATAAAAAACGAGTGTATCGGGAAATCCCTTAGTTCCCACCCACTTGAACTAAGGGTTGCTTGTTGAACCATGAATGGAGATATTGTCCTTAAATAAAATTGAAAAATTTTATCCTCATCATGGGTGTGTTACAAATTGGTATCTGCGTGTGTTACATGAGCCCATTCATGTCTATTGGGAAATCTTTAACTATTTCACTGATTTTCCTCTTATCCCCTGTGGACCACTGAACTAACCAATATTTCTCATGCTTACTTCTTTGTAAGTGAAATATTTCAACAATGTTAGAGTTTATGTAACTATGGATAGCTCCAAAATCAATTAAAATTGCTATGGCTCATTGGTTATCAATCTCACCTTCCACTTCAATCATGGGGAATTGATACTCTGATTGCTTGTTGTCCAAGAATGCATAAATCCTTGGAATGTTTCCTCCCATGTCTTCAATTGTTTCATCCTCCTGAATGTTGTGGAAAATCCTCATCCTTTCACCTTTGTGAGGGATGTTGGCCCTTGACCAAGTTTTGAGGATCCTTGGTCATGTTTGACCTACTTTTGAGACTTCGACAGGCTTTCGAAGGTGGAGCGCAAGGAGAAGCGGAGATCGCGGGATCTCGGCCCCTTTTTAGGGATTTTTGGGTTTTGGTCTTATGTAACGAGTATGGGGATGTCGGCCCATGGGTTTACCCATGCATAGGCCCCTTTTGTTAATGTATAAATAGAATTCTAGGTGATGTAAGAAGGAAGCGAAGGAGTGCTATGCTAAGTGCAAGTGATTGTAAGAGGCTTTGTGCGTATTGTATGTTGAGACTTGTAGAGCTAAGTGCAAGTCATATGTAGTGATTTGTGCACAGATTGTGTAAGGCTATGTTCTTGGACCTAACTCGAGGAAGGAGGATCTGGTGAGGTGCGCAGATCTCCTGGTTTTGAGGCTTTGTGCATGTAAGAAGATTGAAAGAAGATAATAAAGAAGACGAAGAGTTGGTGGATGTAGCCCCAGGGTGGGGGTGAACCACATATATCCTGTGTTGTGATTGTTATGTACTTTATGGTTATTATCTTATCTATGTGATTGAATGCTTAGTGCTCTAATATATGCTTATAAGGATATAATATGGTAGTTTAGTGATGAATAATTTGAATGGATGCTATATCTGATCTATGTTGGTATTCTTAGTGCTTGAGTCTATTGAATCCATGTGAATACTGCGTTGATCTTTTATTAGGGTTTAGCTGTGCTATAAACTAAGACTGAATATTGATGAATTATAACTGTTAAGTTCTATGTTAAGGTGTTACAGTCACAAATATGTGTCCTAGATAAGGTTGTAGACATCTGAGTCTTGCAACCACCCCTGCCTCTACCTTGGGTGAGACTTCATCTGCTTCGCAGGTGTTGCCGAAAGGGTCGGTAGTTAGGGTTTTTTTGGTGCGTTGTTGTAGCGTTGAACCCTGGGTATGCCCCTGTGCCAACAAATGGTTTCGTTGACAGGATTTGGTGTTAGAAAAAGATTGGTTTATTCCTCATCATTGCATAAGTGGTGCTACCTACATTCACTACCTAATATTTCACAGAGAATAGAATCTGCATTTCATTATTCATTTTGGAAAATGAATACAATTGTTATGGGATTTTTGTTTTGGGGAAAATTGAAATTATATTGAGTTATTCCCAATATCCAAGTTCAAGCATCAAAGCACTCATGGATTTATTCTACCGAATTGCATGCAGAAACACAGTCAAGCGCTACCTACAGGCGCTGCGTAATATTCTGGTAGAGGCTAAATTGTGCAGAGTTATTCTGCTAGTTTTGAGTCACTTATTTAAAACTTGGGTTATGAGCAGTTGAGGATGTATTTTTGAAAACTAGAGTAGGTTTTTGTTCATAACATTCCAAATAACAAAAACCTCTCTCATATTTTCAAAATGTATTTTTTTTGGAGAGATATTGGATATAGAAGTAGGCGTTGCGTACTCTGCACAGTGGCATTGCGTACTAATTTCTTGTAGCGGTCACGGTTTTGATATTCGCCTTGTTGGGGGGGTTGCCACATGTCAAGGAGAGTTCGAATGGATTATCAATGATCAATTAGATGTCAAGGGACACATACACCTAAGATTTATCTCCAGCAAAGGCCTCATGCAATGAGGTGGAGACATTTCATTAATGACTTCCAACAAATTCTTGAAAATTAGCAGTTTGTTGGATTTTTGTCTCTTTGATTGTTGCAACCTATATCCAAGGCTTAGAATCCAATGGAGGATATGGAATTCAACCTCCTTAGTTCATTTGGATGCTATTTTCTATTTAAAGAAGGAAAGATCTCTTGGAGAAGAGGGGGGGATGAGCCAAGAGAGGATAGAGAGAGTAGGAATAGGCAGTTTTATGTGTGTGTTCATTTGTAAGCTTGTGGGCAATTTAGGATTGTAAGCATTACTGCTATTGGAGACTCATGAGAGATGTTATTTTAGATTGTAACTCTTCTTTTATATTTCTTCTTATTTGAATATAATGCAGTTTTGAGGATCAAAGGTTGTCAATGATTTATGGATCCCTAAGCAGTAGAGGATCTGCTGTATTTTGCCCGTGATTCATTGTTTATATTCAAGTATTTGTTCATTCATTGAATGGAGAGGATCTCTATTTACTGAAAATTCTATCTTATGTTTTCCTTCTTCATTTCTTCCACCTATCAACATATAATCTTGTTTTATGTTGAGCAGCTTTTGTGCCTTCGATGAGTAGGATGTTTGTGACTCCATTTCCCATTGGTGTAGCATACTGATCTGCGGCTTGCAACCCTCTCTATTTATTTCTCCATCTTGTTGATCCACCTATTCAAAACCAAATTATCTTTTACATTTTGATGGGTGTTGAGCTTACACTTTAGAATTCAAAGTGTGACTTTCAGTGCTAACACCTGGAACTGTGAATGTTGGGAACTAAAGAAAAGAGAAATATTTGTGCGTAGATATGTTTCCCTAGTATGCAGTATTCTACTTGACCTATGAAGCTTTGTGCCAAGAAGAAGAGTCAGATATGAAGAAAAGAGGTAAGACCTGAAAGATTTATGCTCTGATAAAAGAAGTTTTGGTTAAAGAGATAAAATCCTAAAGCTTTGTGCTCTGATAAAGGTAAGAACAGTAAAAAAAATTAATTAAAAAGGTAAGATAAGTGTAAATTTTTGTTTCAAAAGTATGGATCTAGGTATGCTTCATAAATTTTGTCCTAGATTGAAAAGTAGGGCATATCTAGAAGAAAGAAGATTTGATATGAGTAGATATGATAAGAATAGTGAAAGATATGTTATTCCTATGCATAGAAAGAATGTTTGGGCTAACAAATGGATGCAGGATCCTAGAAAGAATTTTTTGCAGGTTAGCTACTATGATCCTAGTGCATAGTAAAAGAAAGGTTGGGGATACTTTCAAAGAAAAAGAATACTAACCCTTTGTTATAGTTGCATAAGACAGAGACATCTTGCTAAGGAATGTCTTGGTAGAATACCTAGTTGTATTTGTTGTAAAGCTATGGATCATGAAGTTTTAGATTGTCCTAGGATGATTGTTAAGCTTGACAAAATGAATATGATACACGACTACCCTAAGGAAGGTCAAGACATTGAGACCATGGAAGAACCCCAAAAAAAATCAGAGTATGTATTGCTACAAATGAAAGAAACCCTAAATGATCACCGAAATATCATCTTATCAGAGATCTTCAAAGAAAAAGAATGCATAGAAGAAAGAATAGGAGACTTCAACATTCACTGTGTTCTGGATGAAGAAACACATGTGAATGTCATGATAGAAAGAACTTGGGAAACTTTAGGAAATCCTACTATTATTCCTTCATTGGGAGGAATAGGATTATTTAGAGGAAAGATGATAACCCTATGTGGAAGATTCACCCAGACATCTATGAGTGCTCATGGAACTTTGACAGAGGAAGATTTTGAGATTGTTAAATTTATTGAGAACAATGCCTCATTTGCTATATTACTAGGAAAACCTTGGATTGAAAAGGACCAGGCCAGAAGAAAAGAAGAGGAAGTCTTAGAGAAGAAAAAGCTAGAATTAAAAGATTTCATGACTAGGAGGATAGCACACTTGATTGAAGAACAGGAGAACAGATCGAAGCTACTTAGAACCGGAAACTTGGATATCGAAGTTAAAAGAACACAAGAAGATTCATAGAAGACTAAAGCACCTACCCCAGATAGAGAAGACATATTACTCTCCGACCCTATCAAAGAATCTCAACATCACGAAGTTACTATGCCAAAAGGAGATAAGAATCAGAATGGAAAGAGGAATACTAAGACGAAGATCACTAGGAAGAAGGCTAGAAATCTCAGTAAGAAGAGATTAGAGATAGAAAAGTTACATAAGGTTATAGAAGGGACTTCGCAGAGGGAGGGTTTGCAAGACTGGAACTTCGTCGGGATATCAGAACATCGCAACATGGCACTTCACCATGGCAAATTAATATAGTCGTTGAAAGCATTATAACCATTATCCTGATGACCTGAACGGTTAGAATAGTAGTAATGGCCTGAAGACTCACTATCATACCGTTGGGACCACGCTGCAACAGATAGAACCGCATTGATGAAGACCTCTCATCCATTGGAGAGATATGTTACATCGTGTCTACTTATTTCGTTGATTGTTGCACCAAGAACACTTTTACGAATTGTATCCAAGCCAACTCATTGCTACCGCGTTGTGTTTATTGAGATCGACACATGTTCCATTGCATTGTGCACTCATTCATCCACCCGAATTATCTGATCTAAGCGTGCATGTTGGATGAGCTTAGCGCCATAGAGAAAGTCGTCAAAGAAGTTCTCATTGATCTCATGGCCAAGAAAGTAATGTCAGCAGGTATTCAAGCATCATCCACGAGAGGAGTGAAAGCCTCTCCGTCAACTACTCGCGGATCTAGACCATCCTGACCAATAATAGAGAAGATGACCAAGCACAGAGATGACCTAGTGAACGCGAAGTTAATCCCTACCATCTTACCCGAATACATCCTGCCTCTAGCTGGTGCGGTGAGTCATGACAACGTCCCAAGGGACTTTGATTACACCATGGTTACTGCGTACCTCCCGAAGGGGATTTGTGCAGTTAAAACGTAGCAAGATAAGATCGCGACATTGAAGTTCATCGACATCAACCTAGGATACCACAAGAACCATAGTATGCTCGCCCCTTACAAATACTTGACCAGGACGAAGGGGAAGAACTCGAAAATAATCCCCCAACCATGGACTATGAACGTCGTGCAGTCCACTCTCTTTAATGTGATGAAGATTCCACATTTTGGAAGGCACCAGGAGGTTAACACCCATGTTAAGCTCCTTCTCTCATGTTATCATGGCGGCTACCTATGGCTAGACTGACGTATCAAATTCAATCCGACATTGATCCATAGGATCACCCAGATTGAGCATGCAGGGACCCGACCCGCAAAACTTCTATCCAGGGAAGGCTACAGATCGCGCATTAGCATAGAAGATCAAAGACACCTATGGCGATGTAGAAAAGGGAACACAAGGCTACAAGGTAGCTTCCATCCAGAATGGCGCAGTGCACCTGGCCTGCTATTTGATTGTAGGAAAGCTCATGAGAAAGAACAGACCTACACATGTCACATGATTTGTTGTTGACCTAGTCGGGAAATGTGTAGAAGGACTCTAGATGAACTGGGTGAAGTACTTGGCCAACCAGCTAGAATTAGACTGCCACGAAGCTTAGGATCGGGGCTATGAGTTCCACTTTAGTTGGCTCCTGATCCTCATCGCGTTTACCACTTGGGAGATGCCAGAAGGTGTGACCTTCCCATACATTGAGTTGTTCAAGCCACTTGTTGCGAAGTTCACCATGCTCTTGTACTCGAGCAATATGGGAAAATAGTGGCAGTCAAACGTGGTCTTTCATACATATTATCTCCAACTGAAGAGGGCTATCAAAAATTTACCTCGCATGACGCCAAACACCCTGCATTGGTTCCAACCCCTCATGAAGTTCCACGCAGATCGACACTTCATCTATATCACTACACAAGAAGACGAGCATAAAGAGGAGCTTTAGTCATACTACAAGCTCACAGAGGAGGACCTCGAGGAGATAACTAAGGACTAGTCAACAAACCTCCTTATTTCTGCTGACCCTGCAGAGATGTCTGATCTCGAACTTGACAGCTCAGAGGTCGCTCACAAAGAACATGACACACCTAGAACCAGCAGAAGGAAGAAGACCGAAGAATTCCAAGACTTGAGCAGTGCATCGGAAGAAATTGCTTCAGTATCACCTAGCCAAGGGGGTGATGACGAAGTAGAAGAGAAAAACGACAAAGAAGACTAGCAGAAGCAAGGTGAAGTAACATCGCCTAGGGATCTTGGTGATGAGGATGATCCCTTGAATAAAAGGAAGGTTTCTCCCATGAAACCCACTTCCCGAAAGCAATCCAGAGCCACCTTGACTAAGATGCAGACTGTGCTCATTGTAGATGACTTTGACTTCATCATCACAACTGTAGCAGATGCCTCGCAGGACATCTTGCAGAAACATGAAGCCAAGTAGGAGGAGATGTACGACAGAGTCGAGGTTGAACTCGGAGGGGTGCAGCATGCCCTTCAATCCATCTGCGCAGTATTCACTGCGCCCTCGCCATCAGAAGAACCAGAGTTGGGAGATGAGCTTGCCCAACTCTGCAGACTAGCTAATGTGACCGAAGCTCACCTTCATCAAGAACAAGCTGAGAAAGACCAGACCACTTCAGCCCTGAAACAATCCCATGAATAAATGGTAGAGAAACGTCGGGTTGCACAAAAGGAGAAGGATGACCTTCAAGCCAAGTTTGAAGAAGAGAGGGCATAGGTCAAGCAAGAAAAAGAACAGTTGCTCGAAGAACATCTTGGAGTCAAAGAAGAAGTTGACAAAGCACTTCGTTCTATGATGGGCTTAGAGCCAAAGGTAGAAGACCGAGTAGAGCATCAAGTATCACAGCTCACAGAAGATATCCATGAGATACAACAAAGAATAGCACACTTAGAGATATGAACAGTGCCCAACACTCCACAGGATGTGCGAGATCAAAGAGAAGCAACTACCCGAAGTGCATTTTAAAGAATCAAGGCCCTCACCATGTAATGTAAACAACTAAGTGATCGCAGTGCCCAGAATTATGAGTGAATCACTGAGGATCCTGAATTGAAGGCACTGGAGTCACAACTCCAGGAGGCAAAGCAGAAAGTAGAAACAATACAGGCACAATTGAAGCCCCTATCAGTCGTTGAGAGGATGAAGCGATCCCAAGAACAACACATTGCTCAACAATAGGTCCACACCATTCAGAGCAAAGTCATGGAAGTGACTCATAGGCTCTAACCTATACAGGATGAGGCTTGCTAACTATTCATAGAGGTTGAAGGTCGAGGAGCAGAACTGGAGAAAGTTGTCACTGCAGCTGAACAACGCTTAGAGGGACATGTCAATGAATCAGTAATCCAAGAGTTCATTGAGTAGGAGCTCGTGGCACAACAACAGGTTGAAGCATCTCGACCCAATCTCGAGGCTTTTGAAGCAGAGCTACCTAAACCAGAGTGACTCGGGAAGAGTCACAGGTGAGTTTTGGGGGATTGTTGGCCCTTGACCAATTTTTGAGGATCCTTGGTCATGTTTGACCTACTTTTGAGACTTCGACAGGCTGTCGAAGGAAGAGCTCAAGGTGAAAAAGAGATCGCGAGATATCGACCCCTTTTTAGGGATTTTTGGTTTTTGGGCTTACGTAACAGGTATGGGGATGTTGGCCCATGGGTTTACCCATACTTAGGCCCCTTTTTGTAATGTATAAATAGAATTCTAGGTGATGTAAGAAGGAGGCAGAGAAGGAGTGCTATGCTAAGTGAAAGTGATTATAAGATTCTTTGTACGTATTGTATGTTGAGACTTGCAGAGCTAAGTGCAAGTCATCTGTAGTGCTTTGTGCACAGACTGTGTAAGGCTTTGTGCTTGGACCTAACTCGGGGAAGGAGGATCTGGCGAGGTGCATAGATCTCCTATCCTCTGCGGAGTTGGTTTTGAGGCTTTGTGCATGTAAGAAGATTGAAAGAAGCTAATAAAGAAGATGAAGAGTTGGTGGACGTAGCCCTAGGGTGGGGGTGAATCATGTATATCATGTGTTGTGATTGTTATGTTCTTTATGGTTATTATATTATCTATGTGATTGAATGCTTAGTGCTCTAATATATGCTTAGAAGGATCTAATATGGTAGCTTAGTGTTGAATAATGTGAATGAATGCTAGATCTGATCTATGTTGGTATGCTTAGTGCTTGAGTCTATTGAATCCATGTGAATATTGCGTTGATCTTTTATTAGGGTTTAGCTGCGTTGTAAACTAAGATTGGATATTGATGAATTATAACTGCTAAGTGCTCTGTTAAGGTGTTATAGTCATAGATTTGTGTCCCAGCTAAGGTTGCAGACATCTAAGTCTTGCAACCACCCCTGCCTCTACCTCGGGTGAGACTTCATCTTCTTCGCAAGTGTTGCTGAAAGGGATAGTAGTTAGGGATTTTTTGGTGCGTTATTGTAGCGTTGAACCCTGGGTCTGACCCTGTGCCAACAAGGGAAATACCTGTATAACATATTTCCCTCGCATCCCCAACATTGTATAGGATGCTTCCTTGTCATTTTCCCAAATGAATATGCCATTGTGGGCTCATATTGGTTTGTTTGTCCTTGCAAATTTTATTGTGATATGTTCTTGAAAAAAGGTGGCTTAAAACCTTTCTACCTTTGATCCCCCTTTCCTTTCATCTTGTCATTCCAAGCTCTTTGGAAAATTGGCCTTCCTCTCCTCTGTTCATAAATATGTTTTCATCTCCTTATGTATTCCTCCAAAGTCTTGTGGTTATCATAGTGTATCTTGTCACTATAGAAGGAGGGTAACCCACTCAAAAAACTTTGGATTTTGACCTTGTCATCGTTTATAAAGCGCACATACTCCAACAAATCAAAGAGCCTCTTATCATATTCATCCATTGTCATGCATCCCAATTTGGGTTCAAATAAACTCTTTCATATTAGTGCTAAGACAAATATTTCTATTGGAAATATCCTTTGAACTCCCCCCATGAGACCTTCCTCTCATCAAGGTATTTGGTGTGCCTAAGTTGATCCCACCACATAGTTTCCTTTCCTTTCAAGTGGTAGGTTGAAATTATTGTTTCTACCATGGAGGGATAGTCATGTAGCTGGAAATATTTATTCATTTCCAATAGCGAGACCTTGGCTTCTTCTCCCTTCCTGTGCTCACCATTGAAATTTGGCGGCTTGATTTTCTTGAGTTCACCTTGCAAGATGTCTTCCTCGGGCCTTCTCCTTTTCCTCCTGACATGAGACAAACTTTGGTTTCTCCCTAGCCCTAAAATTGCATGAGATCTCCTGTTGGATTTCCTTAGAGAATTATGGTTCTTTCTCCTGCTTCTTGACTACCTATCATTCCCATGATCATCCTTTATGCTATGGGATTTGGATGTTGCCACTTATTGGGCACTAGTTTCTTGCTTTAAATTAGAGTCTTTGTTGACTTCTTTATGAAACATATTCAGACTCTATAGTAGCTCCTCGTGAGCCCTCATAATATTCACATTATCTTCCCTATAGCTCCACATTTCCCTTTGTAGGCTCCTCATAGTCACAACTTGGTCTACAGGCTCCTCTCTTCCTCTTCTTCCATTTGATTTTGTCTCAACATTTCCCATGCTGCCATACAACCTTTAGAATTATTCTTCGCAGCCAAAAGACCTATGGGAATCCTCCATGAATGTGGTTCTCATATATGAACCAATCTACCCTCTTGGACCTCTAATTATGCAAGAAAATGTGCATGTATTAAAACTTCTATTAGACAAAACATACAAACACATTTCTGGAAAAAAAATAAACATAATTTTTGTGCTTTTTAAGCCACAAGTCATCTTCTTTTGAGTTGACTATAAAATCTACTTCTTAGATCAAAATTTTGGGTGTATGATTGGATTCCTCTCTCTAAGATATTTCCATCGACTACTCATTTTATCAAAACTAAGATCGAAGCAGAAAGGTATGGCTCTTCAAAGTTCCTTGGAGATTTTTACATGACAACGTCATCTTGTCCACATGGACATGTGTGCTAACTGACATCACCGATCCACTGGCATCCATGTGGACTAATCCAACACTTGTTGGTAGATGTTCCTTGCGATCAAACCATCAGACACAAGCCTCCGATATCCATAGCCCGAAACCATGTCGGGTTCAAATTCGTGCATGGGAACTCTTTCGTGTGGTGATCAATTCTCCATTCTCTTTTGTCTCCCCGTGGTTCTCATCTTCGCAAGGCTTGCAAAAAATCTCCTTCTCGCAGCACTGTGACTCACAAATTCGCAAGGCTTGCAGAAAATATACTTCCTACAACACTGCGGTCGAGATCAACTCTTCGGATTTCCAACTTGCTTGCACATGAAGACACCCCCCCCTACCCCCGCGACAACCAACTCGCCATGAGAGTAGGTGGATCAAATAAACCATGATCAAGGATCCATATCTCCATAGATTTCATAGATGCTCGCCCAATAAAATTCATTGGCTCATCCTGAGTCTACCACCTGAGGACACATGCCCCCCTCCCCATGGAATATTTTTCTATGCCTAATATTGCTAACATGTCCCTTGACATGACAATCCAATGTAGCATGTTGAATCAATAAGATGATGTGGTGCTTTCCTTTGCGCTTGGTCCTCTCACAGTAACAAGCATGTTCGACGAATCATACAACTAGAAAACATTTTGATCAATGATCTAGATCTATGTGTGTTCCTCACTTGCACGTTCTTTAACCATCCTCTAGGTCCGATAGATCCAATGGTACGAATATGATCTTCCATGCATCAATGGTCCTTATCACTTCCCGTCTTGTGCATGACCTTTTTTCAGCAGTTCACACTCTGTTGACTTCTCAGTTCTTCTGCAACCCATGAACCATAGACCAATCAGAATCCATCTTGTGGACTTCGTCTCGATCTTCACCCCTCAAACCTACATCCTGCAAGCCTTTGCGAAAATCCTTCCATGGAACTTACTCTTGCCAACCTCCCCCTTCCCTTGGACCTTCTTCCCTTGGAGCTTGGTTGTATCGACCAACGATCCTCAATAAACGATCAAGGGTTAATATTGTTATCCAATGAATGATCAAGATCACCTCTAACACTTATCCCTAATTTTTCATCGGTAACTTGGAAGTTTTACTCACTCCAGAATTAAACTCGATCATCGATCACCAAGTCGAATGTGATTCAGGCCATCTATTCCTCAACTCTTCAATCACCATTAAAATGTGAAACTCGACCTCCCAGGCCAAAACTAATTATGCAACCTACAAAATGACGTCATTGATCCTCTCACTCACTATTCTGAGATGAATCATACTTGAATATGCTCATAATTTGGGGATTTTCACTTTGATTTCACCACTTCCCCCGTAAGCTCGGTGTGGAACCTTTTTTCTCTGATACCAATCTATAATGTCCCCCATCTTAATTGAGGAACATTACTTGTGTAAATACACATAAATTTGAAAATTTTCTACTAATTAAATTCTTGTAGCTTACTAACTATGAATTATACACAGATTTAACCATTTTTAGATACCCATAATCATATGTAGCTACACCAAGATGAAATGACATGAATGAAACAAATAAACTCATATACAACAACATATAAATCATTCCCAGTCACAGAGTAAAATGCACAACAATTAAACTCATAAGCGTAACACATAAAACATATAAAAACATTTATCTTTGAAAACAATTGTGCAACTAGCGGCTTGGGATGGACATTCCACCCAACCATAGACTTGTTGTTTTATATCTCAAAAGAAAGTCACTCCCAAGTTGGGGATAGGAATCCACAAAATAGGGTGTTTCTCATAGTCCACTCACAACTTGGATATCCCACAACCCACTAGCATCCTCCTATAGCTACCCTGAATCCCCCCCAACTCTCTTCCTCTTGACCTACCCAACCCAAGGAATGTACCCCTTCATCGCTCTTATTCCATTGGGATTCCCATCTATTTATCAGGGTCCCTTTGGAACAAGTAACCAAGAATATCACTATTGGTAACTCCAAGGAACTCATTCCTATGAAAAATACCAAGAAACAATAACAATGACTTGTTGTTATAGTGAAAATCACACTAGAGTTCAGTCTTTAGGCATAACAACCCGGTTCTTTTGCAATCCTGACAACTTGCTTCTTTAGTATTTAGCTCCAAAAATGATCCATAAATTCACCTAGCCTTCTTGCTCAAGCCCCAATGTTATTCTTCCTTGTTCTCTACTTGTTGTTCATGCAAAAACATGACTATAAAAACTTCCCTCTTTGGCCATACATATTTCCTTTTCCCCCACGCTAGTTGACTACTCACTCTGCCCAATGTTGATTGTACTTCATCCTCATGCTCCCCAATAAATATGGGATGTAACTTTCTACACCCACCCTCTTACATGAGTTTAATGGGCTCTCATACACTCAACCAAAAAATTGAAGGTTGTCCCAAATGATAATATAATCCAGAAATCTGGGTTGAATTAATACCCATATTTAATTTCCCCTTGGACCCTTCTTAGACACTCTTCTCTCTTTTGGAAAAATCATCCCCCATCTCTGTCCATGTCCCCCAATAGTTGGTATCATATTTTATTTATTTAAAAATAGAAATACAATTCGCATATTGCATCGCTTGGCCATAGCCACATTTCATATCTACATTATGCATTAATTAAATAGGGGATTATAACAAGGATTTTATATGCATGAAATCATCAAATCCTTGATATAATTTTGGTGATGAAGATGGCATTCAAATATTTTTCAAACTACAAAGAATCAATGCTTTCATTGACAAAAAATTTCAAGCCCATATTCACATGAGGGATAATTTTCCAAAGAATACAATTCTCAATCATAATGCCCAAGAGAGAATCATGTTGACTCCTTACTAGGAAGAGTTGAGAAGACCTTAACGCAAATTGATACATATATAAAAGTGATATATCGGTATACATTCTTCCCTAGAGGTAATCAAGTAGATTAGAAAAATTCCATATTGAATGTTTTGGCATTAAGACATTATGTACTTTTGAGATCCTATTCTTGCCAATATATAGAACATAATATAAGGTTATTTTTGGGAGACCTTGGATGAACTACAATTTACATGGGATAATTTGGTCATGGTTTTCCCTTAAAATACCAGAAAGCTTGTGATTCCCTTGAACACCAAGTTCAATCCTTGTTAAGATGGGGCTACTAACACAATTGATTATGAATATCCAACAAAGGGATATACCTATGGTGTCAACAACTTGTATATATTACAATGATGAGATGATGGATTCTAATGACAAAGGAATACCACATATATATGCTAACTCCTTCAAGTGGAGACTTGGAAATTTCCATGGAAATATGGTAACAATAGTTGCATAAGCTTCAACATGTTTTTTTCTAAACGATCTATTAGATCTAAATCATGAATAGTACATAATCAAAGCATGGAAAAAGTCCAAAAGACCAAGCCAATGAACTACCATAAGTTGCAACTACTCAATGAGTTGTAGTATTTGAACAAGAAGTTGGTGAAGTCAAATAATTCACACATTCTCTAATGTGATCAGGGATGAAATGATTTCGAGATAATGAATATCCCATGAAACACCAGCAGAAGTTTGAAAGAGCAACCAAAAATTGCTTCGATGGGGAGACGTTGTAGCTCTTCCCATCCACTTTGGGAGGCATACCTTGAAATCATTGGCTATATAACTTTCTTGGAAAGAAAGAGGTGTTTTTGGTACATATTCGCCTAGGCTTGGTCATTGTGACTTCTCAAGGAGGCACACCTTCTCCCGAAGACCTAGAAATTTTCTTCTTCTTGGAGGAAATAACCATAGATAGAAACAATTAGTTTTATCTTCCAGGGTGGATGTAGCCCAGTGGACCAAGGAAATGGATTGTGAATCCACCACACATGGGTTCAATCTTTTTCATTCACCCATAAAATAAGAGAAAAAACAAACCATTTTGAAGAACCAATTGGAATAGATAGAATGAGAAAATATTTACAATTGTAAGGAAATCCATTTTATCCTTGAGATAAATTTAGGTAATATTATATGTGTAGATTCTAGAATATCAAAGGCCAAAAATATGATAGATGATAGAATCCAATTTTTCTAAACCACTTCGAATAGCTTTCCATATAATTTCAAGGGTTATGTAGGGTCCCTATTTTGATGTGTTTTGGTACAGTCTACAAGACCTTGTCTTACTATTTACCTTACCATTTTCCATCCTATTACCCTATAATGACATATCTTTTACCATTTTTCCTTCAAACCACATTTTTTATTCAAAGGTAATTATCTTAGCCTAAGTATTTCATTTTTCCTTTTTTTTCTTGTAAATAAAAATATATATTTCCTTGCCTTAGCAGAAAACTTGTGTGTCTGAATGTACATGATAGCATGCCAGTTGTTATGCCACCGTAGTGGAAACCAGAACACGTCGACAGGACAATTGTTCATAGTTCCGAAACTTTAAGAAAAAACGACAACTGTCGACATACAGGAAAGGGGACTTTCCGCCCGTTCTTCCACTAGCATGGAGACCAAAACATGTGGTGGACTGAGTGCCCCGACCACCTATCAAACCTAAACCTATCGAACATGAACCAGAGACTATGGTATGCAAAAATTGAAAAAACTTAGCCATTAAACCAAAGAAAAAAACATGTGAGAATGCTAGACATGGGGCGAGCTCGAGCGTCCATATTGACAGATTCTGAAGGTGAAGGGTTGGCAGCAAGTCAGGCAACGAATCTTCTTAGTCTCGCTTGATAGGGAATCATACAGGGCATCCAGACATTTGCAGAAGAAATTATGGCAGTGTTGTTGCTTTTCCAAGTCCCTTCTCATCTCGAAGATTAATACCAAGTGGTTTTATGTGAGTTTGTAGGAGTCTGGAGCTGGGTGACTATGTTCATATTGATCTTGGTCTTGATCCATGGTGGCAACAACGGAGTAATTTTCAGCGACAGATTCTGTGACAGGGTCTTCGTCCATGGTGGCGGCTGAATTTTGTCTTCAGTTGTCCTCCGGAGGTGAGACTTCTTCTTCCACAATGCATCCCATCACAACTGACTCCCGAAAGGGAATAGTGGTTCAGGTGGAAGTTTGGTGCTCCAGGGCGGTTGACGACAGGAAAGGAATAAATTGCTCCCTATTGGGTGGAATTTCTTCTTCCATTGGGCATATTCCATGGAGACCCTCTGTACTAGGAGGACGAGGCTCTGGTTGAGCCTGTTCAAACCAATTTTGACCAGAGGAACCCGGATGGTCCTCGCCCAGTGTGAGAGCTTGAGAGGCATGTCTCGGGTTGTAGTGTATGCCATGGAGACCCCTCTGTACTGGGAGAACGAGGCTCTGGTGGAGCCTATGCAAACCAATTTTGACTAGAAGAACCCGGATGATCCCCGCCTGGCCTGAGAGCTCGAGAGGCAGGTCCTAGGCGGTTGTGTATTACAAACCAGCTATAGTAGGTTGGCCCTTGTAAGGGCTTGCCTATTTCTTCTGGCATGGTTGAGCAGAGAACTAGGCTGACTGAAATTCCGGCAGAGAAACAAAAATATTGGAGTAGAACTAGCGGAATGATGTTGTTCTTTGGGCCCAAGTGCCCAATATAGAACTTCCAGCAAGGTGAAAAGACTAGGAGGACGAAGGCATTGATGGCTCTGGTATCCATTAGTGCAGGTGTAATGGCCATAACCAAAATTGTACTAAAGCCGAGGAGCCGAGCCTGGGCCTCCATTAAGGCTCATCTCACTAAACCTTGGCACTCATGTAGACTAACCACCGCAAATGGACAGGGGGGTAGGGTGGTGACTAGGGGATTTAACTGCCCTCGTAATCGCCCCATCCATTGATGCGTGTGGCCCATGTGTCACCCCATCCAGGGTTCATTTTTTCCTTGTTTAATGAATGAAATGTGTTAATTACTCGAGCTGATGAAATTATTGGAACATTCATGTAGTTTGTTGAACATGTCCTGTAGTTGCCTCGATGGTTGAGATATCTGCCACTTGTTCCATTTGATTCAAATATATGGGTTATGTAGAGAATCACGTACACATGGTCATCCACTATCCAATTTGACCAACACTACAAAAACATAGGTGTTATTTCTACTCAACCTTATAACTGATTCTTGTAATGTGCACGTATTCATTGTGATTTCATGCCTTTGGTCATGAAATCGTAACCAAATGACTTGTTAAGAGATTTTGTTGTCTAAATTGATTTTTTTGAAGCTAAAGTTGTAATGTCCCAACTATGTTTAGTGGATTGCACGGGATTGGAATTTTAAGAGCTATTAGTCTTTAATTTGAATCTTATTGTATAAATATCATAGGAAATCATGACTGAACATACAGATTGATAGGTTGAACATACGGATTGATAGGTTGATAACAACATTAAGCAAAAGCAGATTGAACTTAGTTCAACATATATCTATGTACTATGTTAATTCTGGAATATAAAGATTGGTTCATGTGCATTTCTTTGTTGCGTTCCTGAGCTTGTAAGTGTTAGTGGGCATACTTTTGAGAGAAGGCAGGGCCCCCTTCATATCAGCCCTAGTTGTTTTATTTACTTTTTTAACATTAAGATTAATTGTAATTTTTTATTGGTAATTGATTCATTCAGTTCAACTCCTGTAAATAGTTTAATGGAACTCTATAGTGAGTATTAATTAATTAATGTTATAGTTTTATTTCATGCTTGTAGTCCAGTTGATTCATGTGAGAACATGAGTTCATGCTTGATTGTTTGATGGTTTAATTGGTAATTGTCCGGACAACGATTGTAAAGAGATGTAGATTGATGTAACCAATGATTTCCATTTTTTACTAATAAAAAACTTCCCATGATAAATACCTTGATCATATGTATTAGCTTTTGATTTTGTTGTTTTTGTTTCAAGTTAATGATTGTCAATATGACTAACACAGTGGATCCAACGGAATACCGTTGGGTATAAAAATCTATATCCAACCTGCAATTCAACTTCAGAATGTCCATTGTCATATGAGCAACTAGATTGAATTTATTTCATAGCTTATTGGAATGGTGTGTCTCTGAGATTTGTTCTGCATATATTTTTTCTGGTTCTTCGTAAGTCTACTAAACCGGATTGATAATTAATGTACATAATTACTATTATATAATTCCCCCAACATTTTGGCGTCATTTTCAGGGAAGCATTGAAGGAGATAATCTCAAGAGAGTGTGCAATTATTTTCCTTTAGTTTTTGTAGGACCAACATTTTCGACTGGGAAGGTGAAGCAACAAGACAGTAGGTTAAAAACAATCCTACACATAATACTATGGTGAGTCTCCATGGGCCCTTGGCATGTTGGACCTTTTAGTAATTTTAATTTATAGAATGATAAAGTATGTATGAATAAGCCTAAGGGAAATAGAGGTAAAAATCCTCAAAATAAACCCAACCATGTCGCCCCATCTAGTGGTGTTGCAACTGCCACCTACTCTGCTAACCCCTTGGTAAGGAAGGTTGGAGGAGTAACTTCAGGGATACGAGATGAGGGACCTAATAAGGTTTATATACTTGAACCATTCAAGGAATATATTCTCGCACCAAAGGTATTTCTTACTCCTATTGTAGAAGGACAACTTGACATCGAATTTCAAGCCAATCTGGTTCAAGACCCCAAAAAAGTGGCAATATCCTCTGAGGCATATATAGAACAAGAACTACCTCTCATTTTTTGGTATGATATGGAAGACGAATAAGTAACATGCAACAACCATGAAGAGATAGTCACCTTTGAATTCCCTATTAGAGATCCTGGTAGAACGACACAAATGAAGAACATCCCCCCATCTACTCTACCAAACTATCATGGTCTGGTCAGAAAAGACCCCAATGCATTCTTATTTGATTTTGATGTGCTTTGTAGGAGCTATGATTACTCTACCACTACCCAAAACTTAAAATTGTTTCCTTCCACCTTAAAGTGATGAAGGGATTTTTCGAGGGTCATAACTTTTGACTCAGTTATCTGTTTGGGATGAAATTTTACGGGGATTTGTGTCTCGAAGAGTTCACTGCCGTGCCGATTGGATCTATCTATTTGGACATCATTTCAACACATTTTCAGTTCCAAATTCCTTCATATAAGGCCTCAAAATGGGGTTTTAATGTTTTTACGAGAATTTTTATTTTTTCAATTATCAATTATATCTTAGTTTATGAGCTTAATTAGAAAAACAAGTTGAAAAATAGTGTCATGCTAGTTAGCTCTTAGTTAGTGGTCATTTTTAGAGTCATGCGAGAATTTTCTAAATTCAGTTATTTTTCTAAAAAATAGTTGTTTTTTCTAAAATTAGTTGTTTTCAAAAATCCCAAATAGTAGCTATAAGGGGTTGAACTTTGATTATAATAGTTAGGATGGAGAAGGAATAAAAGAGAGTTATTTTTCCATTCTCCTGTGTTTTCATGGTTTATTTGATCTTGTGAATGAATCTCAGGCTTTGGCTACATCATAAAGGGTCTAACCCTCCGATGGTTTATGGGCCTCAGTGGGGATAACATTCAAACTTGGGATGAGATGAAGAAATACCAAGACTACTGGAAGGGCAGAGAACTCAGAGAAGAAATATTCAATATGACACAAAAAGATGGTGAAATTTTGGAATACTATGTGGAGTGATTTCAATATAGCCTTCAAAGATCAAAACAAATCCAACTGAGCAAAGAAACAATGAGAACGATTCTGCTAAGAGGAATAAGGGATGAATGGTTCAAATTTCTCAACCTAATGGTATCAGGTGATAGTTCTCAGCTACCATATGACGAGGTATGTGATTTATGTTGGAGATATTCAAGGGGAGACTCTAAGACTGGTAGAAGCTTCAGAGATGCCATTTCCATGTTCCCCAAATCTATTGCAGGAGCAGGGGTCACAAAGGATGAAATTGGTAACATGTTTGAATATTTTAAAACCAATATTCTCATCTCTTTACGTTCACAATTGGATCTTTTGCAAGTTAAGAAGAACGAATCATCAGAAAAATCTCTATCTATATTCTGTCCCAAATGTCGAAAGAAGCATCCTTGGAAGGAATGTCCACTAGACAACATCAAGATATGTGGATTTTGTGAAGAATCCCACACCACCAAGGATTGTCATTCCTTACCTGGAATCAATGGAATATATCATGGAGAGAAAGGAGACTCAACTTCATTATATGTAATGGCACCACACACACCATGGCAACAACCTTCAAGTATGGTTCAAAACTCTACATCTCAATTTCCTTATTCTCATAACCATGTGTGGAATATTCCTATGCCATGGTATCATTGGCCACCTCATGTCGGTCCACAATAGAATTGGAAGAAAGGTTGTTGTGATCCATATTATGATGGCATGACTAATTTTCTTTATCATATACCACCACCATATACATACATTTCACAAGCTCCTCAACAAAAAATCAAACAAACACAACAACTTTCATTACCAGCTCCTCAAAACCCTACATGTTCAACCCAAATCCTTTCCCAGCCTATCCCAAATTATAATAATAAAAATCAAGTTCATGCCATGTATGGAACTAATCTGTAAACATTTCCCATGTATGGTATCACACCTGTATCACTGCAAGAAATTCACCTGAGTTTTGGGAAAGTTCTTAACCCAAAACCCTTAGTAATTATCCAAGAAAACGAAGAAGAAGAGACCCCTATCCAATATGAAGTTTTTCAAACTCCATTTCCATCTAAATCTCAAATTCAGTCTCAAGTTTAGACCACCCCACAAACCAATTCTCAAAAGGAACAATTATTACAGTTTGATCAACCTCCTTTTCCAAAGAGTTTGGCACTAGAAACACCAATTACATATTTTGAGTTCGACTTGATGTCAGAACTGAAGAACCTTTGTATTAAGATACATTTGCTACAAGCAATAAAGGACATCCCCATATACACTAAAATAGTTATATACTTATGCATTAAGAATCTCGGTAGACGAAAAAAGGACCCCCCAACCATCCAATTCATAGGGAAATTGGCAAACCTCATGTCCACATAAATCACCGCAAAAATATAAGTGGACCCTGGGAACCCTATAGTCACATTCTTTACTAATAAGACTCCCATTGAAAACACCCTAATTGACTTGGGTGCAACAATAAAGTAATGACATTAGGGTCTATTGGGTTTAGCCAGAGTGGTTTTTTTTAGGGGTGTTTTACCCCCAAACCAGGTTCAATTCTCACAAGTGACATGTTGTGATCTTGATGGTGAGCTCTCAATATTCCAAAAAATCTTGACCTCCCCATGTTCTCCATATTTTTGGGGGGATTATCACATGGACATAGAGAGTACTAATAAAGAGGTATCCTAGACCACTTCTAAAAAAATGTAATGAAATTAGAGAAATTAAATTAATTAAGACTCCATAATCTCCTCCCTACACTCACCATGTTTTAACTAGCTGGTCAATCTAAACTTAAGCCATAGGGTATTTTAGAATATGTGATTGTCTCATTGGACTCATGGGAGTACCCAACATATTTATATGTCATACAACCTGTTAGCGCCACCATTTTTCTTTCCATTTAGAGTCGGTTTTAAATTGCATCGTAACTTATGCGTTTGAACATGTGAAGTGAGGTACGTAAAGAAGGAGTCGTCTAAATCAGTAAGTGGTTGGTTGGCCCTTGGAAACGGGAAGGGGTGTCAGATTCGAAACATACATGAAAAGTATGGGCATGTCATTCCTAGAGAGTCGGGTCCTGCCAAAAAGTTAGTCTCTACGTACCCCAAGTCGAGTCAAGCAGTTAATGGAAGTCATTTCAGAAAATGCTATGACTATTATCAGTTCATCATGAGGTTCGAAGGAATGAAAAATCGTGGTGTTCGCACCACGTATCCCTTGCAAAACTTATCATCTGTACCTTGCACATAGGGATGCATTATGGAAGATCTGTGGTTCGATTCGCAACATCTAGTCGCCATGAATTCGGTGCTCTTTGCAATGATACTTCTTTCCGTTCGATCCATTATAAATCCCATAGTTTCTACACCCACTTTGTTCACAAAATTAGATTTAGGTTGTGTCTATAAGTTTTCTCGTAGCCCCAGATTAAGCGATCCCTCCATTTTGGGCATCTATCCGATATACCGCACGCGAGACAGATATTGGTTGCACCATGGCAACTTCTCAAGGCATAAATAAGGGTGCACGAAGTGGTAGGATCGCAAGGATTGAACCCCAAAGTGATTGGGATTCTTTCTCATTTACAGTAGGCACTCCCAAGGATAAAAGGGATATTTTCCCGTCTCCCATAGGAATGACAACGTCACATGGCGCAGAAACTGGAGCAGGAGAAACTGCGCAGGAAAAGAGGACAAAATAAGCTTTGTCTCCTCAGCAGTGGATACCTCAGAGAAGAGGCAGAACAAGGAAGAACAAGGAAGTTGTGGAAACTCTAATCTCAGATGAACCGTGCACACGATCGATCGTCAAAAATTTACTCATGCGCATCGTCTGCCTGGAGCCTTTGGAATGTACCAATCAAGAAATTGGTGGCAGGACAAGGAGGATGGATGACTCGGGCTCAAATGATCAAGAGATAGCTCAGCAGATGAAGCAAGAAAAACTAGCCATCGTTGAACTGTACCATGAAAACAGGGAGTTGAGACAACAGTTGGCGACAAAGATCATGGAAGCATCAGCAACACAAAGTCACGAAGGGAACATGACGTGGTTGAAAAGACAGCTCTGGGAGGCACAGGACACGATTGTACAGTTTCACAAAGCACAACGAATGTCAGAGGAAAGGAATTATAGTCACTCCAGATAATGTGAAGCGATCAAAGAGGCAGTCTGCGCAGCTCTCGCCAGTGAGAAAAAGAAAAAAGATTTGTCGGGTTTTTCCTGTATTCACAAACATAAGGAAAATCTTGATAATTTTTTAAGGAAACATTGCCCGATACATTTTTCCATTTTCATAATAGCCGTGACTGCCTACCTCCACTTGCCATGCACATTTCCCCCCAACACATGAACGCTCGACAGAAAATCAGAGTCGTTACAACAGACAATGGGACTCTGACAAACACTTGTCCATCTAGATATCTGATCGACAAACAGAAACCCCGTGGTGGGTTACAATGACCATGGTGCAGCTAGATGTTCCCTTTTGTCTATTTTTGTAAGTGTCATGCGAAGATTTTTGTAACGCAGAATAGTCGGTCCCCTAGTTTGTAGAGTTAGTAGTTAGAAGAATAGGGCAGCCCAAGCGACACTCTCTTTTATATATTTGATCTTTTCAATGTAAGCTAGGTTGGTTGGAAAACTTGGTATAGACGATAACTGTTGTATGTAATTTCGAGTTTTTGACCGAAACTTAATGCAAAAGTCCTGTATTTTGATGAAAATATTCTAATTGTAGCAGTCAGATGTATTGTGCCTCTTTCTCTGTGTATGTGCTTATTGTCATCTTTATTCATATATTTTTCTGTCTATTTCAGAACGAATTTTCGAACCTGTGGATTTGTTGCGCAATGCCCTTTGTTTGCGCCACTTAGACAAAATGTTTTCTTCTTAAAGTTAACTCTGAATTCACCCGCAACGATGCTCCGAGTTACTTCCTGTGTTTTCTCCCCTCCACACATTACGATGTTGCACTGAAGATTGTTGCTCACTTAGCCTTATCCTATCATTTTCAGTCACCGAGTCATTTGTTTCTATCATTTCCTCGAGATCGAATCCATAGTCCAAATTCTTACTTTATTGCGCCAATATAACCAGAACCCATTATTTCAAAGGTGTTGAAACTAGCCACTTCTTTAAAATCAATATCCCGCGCGGAAACCGCGCCCCCTCGAGAGAGCCCTCTCCAGATCCAAAAGGATAGTTTTGGGTCTCAAAGTTGGTTGCAAAAGTTACCTTCGTCATTTTTTTATCAATCGAACAGATTTACGGAGTGCTAACATTCTGGCGTCGTTGTCGGGGACAAAATTGAATAAATTTTCCTTGGGAGAATGACTAATGTTGCAGTTTGACCCCTGAGGGTAACAGAAGGACAAACACCCATACCGGCTGAAACCTTTACCCTGGCAACTCCAGTAAAACAGACCAGTAGCATCGAGTAGCACAGTTCAGGAACCTTGGCTCCTAAGACAATCTATACCAGAGAAAATCCTGACCCAAACCCTATAGAGCTTATGTACGACCCCGAGAAGATTCTGAGAATAACTAGAGAGCAAGCGTTAGACCCGTTCTACTACCTAGACAGAAGTATGTCCTTACCCAAAGACGACACGTAGAGAATTGATGACCTTGAGTTTGATGAACTATTTGAGAAAACCCTTTTTAGGTCTAAGTCAGAAACCAGCTTGGACGAAACAGTTTTCGACCCAAAGAAATTCCAAGCCCTGATATCAAATAATATCCCTCAAAATCCAAATCCTCCAAGAGCCATGGCTGCCAGATTCGCCCCCCTCATTCTACCAGCCCAATTGCATGACCTGCCTCAAAATTATAGCCAGAGAATTAAACTCTACGATGTTGAAGGGAACATTTCAGCCAAAAAGCATTTGGATTGGTTCAATGATTTCGTCGACCCAAAAGACCGTGCGGAAAATGGGGTGTGGAAAATGAGTTTTGATGGCATGGTCAACAAAGAAGGGGTTGGGGCCGATGTATGGGTAAGCCCCCATGAAGTGGGCACAAAGTTGTTCTTGTACAAGCTCGCATTTGAATGCACAAACAACATGGTCGAGTATGAAGCACTGATTCTGGGCCTGAAGGTGTTGAAAGAATCAGTTGCAAAGAGAATAGCAGTGCGCAGAGATTCCAAACTGGTCATAAACCAATTTAAAGGGGCATATCAAACAAAGAACCCCAAGCTGAGAGCATACAGGAACTTGGCGTTGGACCTCCTCGAGGAGTTTTCGAGGTATGACATATCTGCTATCCCAAGGGAGAAAAATCAGATCGTTGATGCGTTGGTCACCTTGGCCTCGGTTTTCAAAATCCCCATCTTCCCAAACAAAAAATATGTGATTGAAGTCAAACATAGGCCGAGAGTGCCCGATAATATCAAATAATGGCAGGTGTTTGAGGACGACAAGCAAGTAGAAAGATTCCTTCAGATGAGCGACGAGTTCGCTAATATTAACATTGACGATGAATGTTGTTGCGACGAAGATGGGAGCACGGATGCACACATTAATGACGACCCTTGGGCCTTTCCAGAACCAGATCACAGGGAGGGACATAATACAACTTAAAAATAACATCATTCTGAAAGGGTTAGTGCCGCTGGAGAAGTTGTTTGATGAAAATGACATGGCTAAGAATTCCAAGATCACTGCAAGCGTAGAGGACATGGAAGGCTGCAACATCGAGACTGAGGAAAACCCAAAAATGGTAAAATTATCAAAAACACTTAGTCTGGAGGTCAAGCAAGACTACATCAAGCTCATGAAATATTTCCCCGACGTCTTCACATGGAGCTATGACAATTTGAAGGTATATAACATTGAAGTAATTCAGCATGTCATTCTGCTCAAAGAAGATCAGAAGTCGTTCAAACAGAAGCTGGGATGGATAAATCCCGTGTTATTGTCGTTGATCGAAAAAGAGGTAAAGAAGCTTTTCAACGCTAATATTATTGTTTCTTTGTGATTCTCTAAATGGGTAGCTAATTTGGTGCCCGTAAGAAATAAAAGCGGTGAGATAAGACTGTGTGTAGACTTCTGAAATCTAAACAAAGTGTCTCTCAAAGATCACTACCCTCTTCATAAAATGGACTATATCCTACAAAAGGTGGTGGGGTCCCAAAAGATGTCCATGCTGGATGGTTTCTCAAGGTATAATCAGATCATGGTTCACCCAGATGACAGAGAAAAAACAGCTTTCACAGCTCCATGGGGAACGTTCATGTATGCCAAGATGCCTTTTGGTCTGATGAACGCTGGTGCCACTTTCCAGAGGGAAATGGACATAGCATTTTTCGACGAGAAGGACAAGTTCATGGTGATTTATCTAGATGACATCATGGTATACTCTACTTCCGACGAACAAGACCTCGATCATTTGAAGAATTTTTTCCAAAAGTGTTCGAAGTTCGGCATATCGTTGAATCCAAAGAAATCACATTTCGGAGTGGAAGAAGGAAAGTTGTTGGGGCACATTATCTTAAAGGAAGGCATTAAGATAGACCCCAGCAGGGTGGAAGGGATCTGGAAGATCAACACTCCGTGCAATAAAAAATAAGTTCATTCCTTCCTGGGAAAGGTAAACTTCTTGAGGAGATTCATCCCAAACTTGGCAGAAATCATAAAGCACATAACCTGCATTCTTAGGAAGGGAAACGAGATCAAGTGGAACCCAGAGGCCAAGAAGTATTTTGAAGATATCAAGGTGGCTCTAACTAAATCTCCTGCGCTATCCAGTCCAGACTTTATGAAAGATTTCATCCTGTTTTCATTCGCCTCATAGCACACTATTGTCGACGTGTTGTTGCAGAAAGACGAACAAAAATTTGAAAAACCCATAGCCTATTTCAGTTGGACGTTGCGCAATGATCCACTAAGGTGCGACATTATGGAAAAACAAGCATATGCCTTAGTGAAAGACTTGAAAGAGTTCAGGACGTACATATTGCACTCCCATGTCATCACTTATGTTCCCAACAACTCAGTAAAGGATATCCTTACTCAACTTGACCCGGAAGGAAGGAGAGGCAAGTGGATAGCGACCATGCTGGAATATGATCTTGAGATCAAGCCTACAAAACTGATCAAGGATCACGGTCTTTCGAAGTTAATGGCACAATCAGACTATGACATTGTGGGAATGAATTTCATTATTGATCTGCCAGAATGTCCTCATGAAGAAGCGACTACGCAGGTATCTCAAGAGTTTGTCGATTCGTCGTGGTATGAAAACATCATATATTGTTGGAGAATCTCCAGGCCCCTCCGAGCGTAAGCAAGACTAAGGCCAGATTTATCAAGCTTAAGGAGGTCAAGTTCTACATCTTGGACAACTCACTCTACTGGAAGGACCCTGGGGAATATTGCTGAGTTGTTTGCTGGAAAATGATGTGAAACGGGCCATACAATAATTTCACAAAGGTGATTGTGGAGGACACCACTACTGGAAGACCACCACGCACAAAATCCTGAGAGCAGGCTACTACTGGCCCACAATCTTCGATGACGTGTACAAAGAAATCTCCAGCTTCCACGGATGTCAGATTTTTGATGGGAGAAGGAAACTGCAGCCCCTGGCACTAAAGTCGATCTCAGTCGAAGCACCTTTCATGCAGTGGGGTCTAGATTTCATAGGGGAAATAATTCTTCCATCCTCCACACAACATAAATGGATACTCACGACCATTGACTACTTCACGAAATGGATAGAAGCGATCCCCACGAAACAAGCTATCGATGTAGTCATCATCCAATTCCTGGAGACAAACATCTTGTTGAGGTTCAGATGTCGCATCAAGATCATAACGGACAATGAGGCCGCATTCAAGTCTAAGAGGATGGAAAAGTTTTTTCAAGATTATAATATAACCCTGGGGAATTCTACGGCATACTACCCACAAGGAAACGGGTTAGCAGAATCCTCGAACAAAAGCCTAACCAAGATCATCAAAAGGCTACTACAAAATAATGAGAAAGCTTGGCATAAGAATATTATCCACGTGTTGTGGGCAGACCGGGTTACCACCGAGAAGTCCATTTCAACGTCGCCCTTCCAGATTGTATACGTTGTGGATGCAATTTTCCCTACTACACTGGGGTTGCCCGTCAGAAATTTGTTTCAAGAGCAAGAGGTCGAGCCAAATGACATGCAGAGAAGAATAAACTAGCTAGTTCGCACACAGAAGATGAGAGAACAAGTGTACAATCGATCGCAGCTCCACCAGGAAAAGATAAATAAGGCCTTTGACAAGCATTCCAAGCCAGAGGATTTCTGGCTGGGTGATCTAGTGCTAAGATGGGACACGAGGAATGAGGGAAAAGTAAAGAACGAGAAGTTTGACCATCTTTGGACGGGTTCATTCAAAATCAACGATTATTGCGGGAACAATGCTTATTTCCTAGAAGGATTGAATGGAGAATGCTTTGGTTGGGGGCCTATAAACAACATGTTCCTCAAGCATTATCCGACGAAATAAAATCTATTTAAGTCACTTATCATTTTAAATAGTTGTTTTATTTTTTGCGTCGAGTCAGTAGGTTAGCCAAAAATTGAAGCCCGAAGTGAAGGCCCTAAGTTTATGCTGAGTCTTTAGAATCTACGTCGATATGTATAGGTTGTGTTTTGTTTTTTCGTATTTCAGTGCCGAGTCAAAATAAGGCCTAATGGACAGGCACCTGGTCTACTGTTCTTTGCTA
Source organism: Picea sitchensis (assembly GCA_010110895.2). NCBI lineage: Eukaryota > Viridiplantae > Streptophyta > Pinopsida > Pinales > Pinaceae > Picea > Picea sitchensis. The sequence goes on from SNQJ01S0001237.1 coordinate 150,913, forward strand.
CCTTGCGGGGGGGATAGCATCCCCATTGGAGACAACCGTTAGTGCTGCCATTTTTCTTTCCATTTAGAGTCGGTTTTAAATTGCATTGTAACCTATGCGTATGAACATGTGAAGTCAGGTACGTTAAGAAGGAGGAGTCTAAATTAGTAAGTGGCCAGTTGGCCCCTGGAAACGGGAAGGGTTGTCAGAGTTGAAACATACGTGAAAAGTACGGGCGTGTCGTTCCCAGAGAGTCGGGTCCTGTCAAAAAGTTAGTCTCTACGTACCCCAGGTTGAGTCAAGCAATTAATGGAAGTCATTTAAGAAAATTTTGCTGCTATTATCAGTTCATCATGAGGGTCGAAAGAACGAAAAATCACGACGTTCGCATCATGTATCCCCTGCAAACCTTATCGTCTGTACTTTGCACGTAGGGATGCATTATGGAAGATTTGTGGTTCAATTCGCAACATCTAGTCGCCATGAATTCAATGCTCTTTGGCACGATTCTTCTTTCCGTCTGATCCATTATAAATCCCAGAGTTTCTACACCCACTTTGTTCACAAAATCAAATTCAGGTTGTGTCTGTAAGTTTTCTCGTAGCCCCAGATTAAGCGATCCCTCCATTTTTGGCATATGTCCAATATACCGCGCCCAAGACAGATACTGGTCACGCCATGGCGACTTCTCAAGGTAAAAATAAGGGCATGCGAAGTGGTAAGATCGCCAGGCCCGAAACCCAAAGTGATTGGGATTCTTTCTCATTCATAGCAGGCACTCCCAAGGATAAAAGGGGGATTTTCCCGTCACCCATAGGAATGACAACATCACATGGCACATAAAATGGAATGGGAGAAACTACATAGGAAAGGAGGATAGAAGAAGCTTTGTCTCCTCAACATTGGATACCTCGGAGAAGAGGCAGACCAAGGAAGAACAAGGAATTTGTGGAAACTCGAATCTCAGATGAACCGCGCGCATGATCGATCATCAAAAATTTATTGATACGCGTCGTCCACCTGGAGCCTTTGGAAGGTACCAGCCGAGAAATTGGTGGCAGGACAAGGAGGATGGATGCCTCGGGCTCAAATGGTCAAGAGACAGCTCAACAGATGAAGCAAGAAAAACTAGCCATCGCTGAAATGTACCAAAAAAACAGGGAGCTAAGACAACAGCTGGCGACAAAGATCACAGAAGCATCAACAACACAAAGTTGCGAAGGGAACATGACGTGGTTGAAAAGACAACTCCAGGAGGTGCAGGACATGATTGTACAATTGCACGAAGCACAACGACTGTCAGAGGAAAGGAATTCCATTCATTCCAGAGAATGTGAAGCGACCAAAGAGGCAGTCCGCGCAGCTCTCGCCAGCGAGCAAAAGAAACAAGATTAGCCGGGTTTTTCTTGTATTCACAAACAAAAGGCAAATCTTGATCATTTTTGAAGGAAACATCAGCCGAGACATTTTTCCATTTTCATAACAGTTGTGACTTCCTACCTCCACTTTCCATGCACATTTCCCCCCAGCAAATGAATGCTCGGCAGAAAATCAGAGTCGTTACAGCAGAAAACAGGACTTTGACAGACACTTGTCCATCCAGACATTGATCGACAAAATTAATACCCATGGCGGGTTATAATGACCATGATGTAGCCATATGTGCCCTTTTGTCTATTTTTGTAAGTGTCATGCGAAGAGTTTTTTAACGTACAATAATCGGTCCCCTAGTTTGTAGAGTTAGCAGTTAGAAGAATAGGGCAGCCCAAGCGACGCTCTCTTTTATATATTTGATCTTTTCAATGTAAGCCAGGTTGGTTGGAAATATTAGTATAGACGATAACTATTGTATGTAATTTCGAGCTTTTGACCGAAACTTAATGCAAAAGTCATGTATTTTGATGAAAAGATTCTAATTGTAGCAGTCAGATGTATTGTGCCTCTTTCTTTGCGTATGTGCTTCCTGTCATCTTTATTCATATCTTTTTCTATATATTTCAGAATGAATTTTTGAACCCGTGGATTTGTTGCACAGCGCCCCTTGTTCGCGCCACTTAGACAAAACGTTTTCTTCTTAAAGTTAACTCTGAATTCACCTGCAGTGGTGCTCCGAGTTACTTCCTATGTTTTCTCCCCGCCACACATTACGATTTTTCACTGAAGATGGTTTCTCGCTTAGCCTTATCCTCTCATTTTCAGTCACCGAGTCATTTGTTTCTGTCATTTCCTCGAGATTGACTCCATAGCCCAAAGTCTTACTTTATTGCACCAATATAACCAAAACCCATTATTTCAAAGGTGTTGAAACTAGCCACTACTTTAAAATCCATATCTTGCGCGGAGACCGCGCCCCCTCAAGAGAGTCCTCTCCAGATCCGAAAGGCTAGTTTCGAGTCTTAAAGTTGGTTGAAAAATTTACCTTCGTCATCTGTTTATCAGCAAAACAGATTTACGGAGTGATAACACAACCCAAAACCAATATAGGTGGGCATCCTTCGATCCTTAAGAGACTGTGGCTGGCCACAATTGATGCTTTCATCAGTTGTAGGTCCAGAAATATGAAAATTACACATGGAACTAAGACCAAACAAATTACCCTATACCCTCTGCTAGACTATCAGTTGAACTTGAGTGCACACAATGGCTTGACAAAGACAACAATGATGACGTTTTTCAGTCTATTATTACTATTGCACAAGCCACGAGCCTTAAGGAAAATATTGACGAGAATCTGATTAATCATTGCATCACTAATCCATATTTCCAATAGTATTTTGGGGGCAATCATCATCTCACATTAAAACTTCTAATGATTTTCTTCTTGAACAAAATTTTCAAGAGAATTGCACTGAGGAGAAACTATCCTCTACCTTTTCATCAATATTTCTTGTACACTCAATTTTTGAATCTGATTATAAAACTATTGAAATTTTTCCTAAAAAAATATTGAACATAATTTTTTCTTTAGACAATGAACAGGAAGAAAAATTAAACCATATTTTGAGAAACTTTTATGATACCTTCGCATGGGAATATACCGACATGAAAGGAATTCACCCAGACACATGCATCCATCACATATATATTCAAAAAGATGTCACTCATGTCAGACAACTGTAGAGAAGAATGAATCCAACCTTGAGGGAGATAGTGAAAGCCGAACTGCAAAAACTTTTATAATATTTTTTATATTATAAAATCTCAGTATGCATGTGAAGTCCCGAAAATGTCATGTAAAAGTTCCACATTAATTTAAAAACCAATGAGTATAGAGCTTGTTTGGAATTTTTTTCTTTCTATTTTTATATATTATAAAACTTCAGTATGCATGTGCAATGTGAAGTCTCAAATGTCAATGCTACTATTCCTCATTAATTTGAAATCTGGAGTTTAATAAATTTAAATTCCTTTGTCTACTACAATTTCACAGCAACACCAAACAAATGATTGGAATAAATATTTGAAAATAATATATGATATGCTAAATCATAAAAATAAATTTGAAGTTCTATATGAAACGTTGGAGTTTACCAAGCTCGTCAATTATAAAGATAGAACTACCTCTGTGAATTACTTATTCCAATATAAGGATAGAACCACGTTGCAGAAGGAATTGAAGTGAAAAAAAGTTGTATGCTGAATAGCAACTAGAAAACCCATTTGTGGTTTGATACCCTCAAAAGTGCCTCTTAGCGAGTCGTTTCCTCAGTGCCTCCACTTTAAGTTAGATCATATAATCAGGGTAGACTGTTTACCCAATTTATTATCCATAAATTATGCAGAAGTATTCAAAGAATTTTCCACCAAATTTTTCTTAAAAAAATAAAAATAAAACAATCCAATACTATTAATTGATATTATCTTGTCTAAATTCTGCAGTTGTTACTGTAATTTCTAATTCCAATTTCAGTTCTCAGATTATTATTACTGTCAGGATGGATGATTCCCATCACTCTAAATGTTCAGAAAGCGAAAGAGTAATAAAAAGTTGAGTTTTGTTGCCGGAAAATGAATGCGAAGCAATAAGATACATTTTTCCGTTGCCGGGATTTGAACCCGGGTCGCCTGGGTGAAAACCAGGTATCCTAACCGGACTAGACGACAACGGAGATGCAACTTACAACCTGAGGTAATTTTGCTAACTATATCAAGTAATAAAGAGTGATCTATAACGTTTAGTTTCGTTTTATCTGAGTTTCTTTTCATCTGCCATCAGAGTGGCGCAGCGGAAGCGTGGTGGGCCCATAACCCACAGGTCCCAGGATCGAAACCTGGCTCTGATATGAATCTCTCCATCAGATGTGGCTTCTACTTATGGATTTGGATGATTTATCCCTGAATCGCTTYSCTTTTTGACAATTTTGGATTTGGCAAATGATCAGAGATAATAATCAAAGATTGTCGGGTGAATAAAATTAATGAAAAGGTCCTACCGGGATTCGAACCCAGGTCGCTGGATTCAAAGTCCAGAGTGCTAACCACTACACCATAGAACCAATATATAAACACAACAATCCACAGGTCCCACGATCGAAACCTGCCTCTAATATGAATTTCCCCATCGGATGTGGCTTCTGCTTTGGATTTGAAGAGATCTCTGATATGTTGTTGGTATGTGCATATAATAAGTTTGAGCGATAATCACACATCCATGTCGAACTGAACTGAAATGTTGCCATTACCACGGCCTTGCTGTTGAGTTTACAGGAGGAATTTGTTATCCGAGAGCACGGAGTTACCACGATCCACAGAACAATAACTGCAGGTTATTGCTCTTCCTCTTCATGAGGATGAACGGTATCAAGTAGCTAATAACCTTTTATTCTATTCAGAAACTTTCCTTGAAAATACATATTCTATTCAGAAATGCTAACACAATTTTTAAATGTGTAGATTTCCCCGACAAAAATACAATCTTCCAAAACATAAGATGTGGCTGCTGGGATTCGAGCCCAGGTCTCCACGGCCACAACGTGGAATTCTCACCACTAAACTACAGCCACAGATGAAATTTAAATTCGGTCTACGCTTATAATGGTGCTTCAACAAGTGAAATCTTACCTGCACAACCAAGAAATCAGTCTAACTTCCCAGTGCCCACCTAGACTGATTAACCTTACTGCCAAGCATTATTCACAAGCAACCGAACTTGCCAAGCCATTGCAGTAGTTGACTGGACCATCTTGGGGTAAAGCATGAATAGATCATTGGAGTGGAATCATTATGAAGGGAACCATATCATTCTCCTCATAATTTCACCATACCATTCTCCTCATAATTTCAGAATCTCACAAGGGATATCCTTTTCTTTCCTTGGCCTTCGGATTTATTAGCTAACCGCTCGAAAACTATACTATTTGGATCTGGATGTCTAACAGGTTCTAATACAGAACGCCAAGCCCCAGGTCGCAAACTACCATACCCACCCGATCATAGGTAGCTTACCAACGCGAAATGAGTTCCCCTGGTTGGGCCTAGCAAGTGGCCTATTTTTTCACGTTATTTACCACAATTGGTAATAACATTTGATGAGCCCATGGAGAGGTTGATAAAAWTTTGAATGATTGTAACGRTGGTGCATGTGGCGGGATAGATKCCCAAAAACGCATTGTGAATTACATCGCTGCATGAAATTGCTTTAACATTTATGCTAATTTTTAAGTGAACACCTGGAATTTAGACACCACGATGAACATTTCATGCACTAAGCTGGACAGATGCAAAAAATGCATCGAAAATTACACCCTTGCATGAACTTGTTTTACCATTTGGAAGTTGCAGCGAAAACTGGTTTTCCGTCTTTCGAAAAAATGCATGGGATGAGCCCAACTTTGAGGCCAAAGCTGAGGAGCTGTAGCCCGCTCATGTAGGAGAGCAACGTTGGTTGAGCAAGAGCAACGTCGTAATAAATCGAATGGAGACTAATATCACCGAGTTTCTCCCCCTCATGCAACGACGTCTCAGTCGCTGCCATGATCTCCAATTTTTTCATACCTCCTCCTTTGACGCCCTTGGTTGGATGCTATGATGACAGACTCATGCACAAAATATTTCTATCATCTAGGTAAGAAAGTATATGCAAGGTTGTTAGAAGACAATGTAATAACTCTATTGTGATACTGTTGAGCTTACTGTTCTTGGCTTGGGAATGCATCTTGTTGGATGTTTGTTCTTAGGAAGGAGAAACAAAGGCATAGGGCGCCAACTTCAGTGCTAGTTGCTTCATATCCATTTCCAATCCCAATATCAATGCAAATTTTAGAACCATAGCCAGTTAATGATATAGCATTAGCAACAACATCAATTTCTTAAGCACCATTAGCAGAGGAGAAGGTAAAGCCAAAGGCAGGACCTGGAAGAACAGACCTGGATCATTCATTCAACCTTTTAAGTCATCAAGGATCTTTTCAAATGCTCTTGCTAAGAGAGATGTTGTAAAAGAAATAGATGCTTAGAAGGAAGCCATCGAACTTCAGAATTAGAAGTTTTGCTTTGCTATTGTTCCTTGCACCTTTGGGTCAGAATGCCCCTTCGGGTCTCAACTCAACACTTAGAGAATTATGTTTCCCTTTCGATATTTCACTTTCAGTTGTATTCTCCCTGATTCAAGAAGGAAAAATGGTGTGTTCCTTTTTTCCAGAAAGAAGTAGGGGAGTGATCATTKCAACCTGCTTATTACCCTGCAAAATTGGAACTAACAATTGTCAGGCTAGAAGTGCTAGGTGCTTCCAACTTTTTCCACTCATTATCTAGTTAAGGAGAAAATGTGGTTGTGAAACGAAACCCTTGAGGTATGAGCTTTGATCCTTGTTCCATTATCAATGGTCTTATCTGTTGATTCTATGAAAGCAATGATGAGAAAATTGACCTAGAAGAGTGTCGAAATGTACAGTCTCCCTTGTAAGTGAGAGGCCCAATCCCCATTTATGTTATTTTCCTGTTTGGGTCCATATCTTCTTTCATGGGTTGTGTTTTTGTTGTCGTGCCTCCCTCAGATCGAATAATAGTTATCCCTCCTCCTCCTTACTCACCAGGGTACTCTAAACATACTTCATATACCATTACAAGGCCTGACCCCGCAAGGTCGACTGGAATTCAATTGATCCCAAGTCCTCTCCTCTTTGGAATTCAATTGATCCCAAGTCCTCTCCTCTTTGCAAGCATGAAACTACTTCTTGTTGTAATTGGTGGGATAGTCGGCTCGATACGGTGGAAAAGGGCATAAACCCCATGGTCGTCTATCCTAGTGATCCTCTAGGTGCATCGCTACAAGGAGTGTGTTTGATCCATTCACTGATTTAATTATGATTCAAAAACCTTTTGTTCGAGAGCCAGTCCCAGATACGGTTGGTCGCTTACGGACCTAGAAATGGAATAATGGGAAAGCACGAGCTGTAGGTTAGACTACATCTCTCTCTTCATGAAGCATTATCGATGAATGTATAGAGAGTGAGGTAATAGTCTTGGCCCCAGTAAATTGCAACATGAACATGTGAATAGATAGAGAGTGAGGTAGCGGTCTAGTCAACTAGTAAATAATAGCATGAACATGTGGGATTTGCAGCTTTCGCCAGTGGGTGATTTCACGAGGTCAAATGCAATTATTGGTATTGGTGTTGGTGGCTATGTATTTTGGTAAACGAAGTCTAATATTCCAAGAGAGAGTAGATGCTCGAGTTAGATGTAGAAGAAGAGAGAGGCATATGGGCTATTAGGGTGGCTTGGAGAATGTTGGCGTCCCAAGACCCAACATCTTGACCATCTGTGACAAGGCGTCATCTTTGTTTTTATGTTTGTGGCTGAATATCACTCCTCTTGTGCCTTGAGAGGCCAGACTTCCATGAAAGCAACCTAGTTGAAGATTCTACGGTAAATATGTTAATTAGCAGGTGTGGTATTTTTTTAGTACTAGCATGCTCATAATTTGATTGTGATTATCTTGCTATTGTAGAAATGATAAAAGAAAAAGGTATTGAATTCTGGTATTTTTTTGAGTACTATCCTACTCAGATTTTGATTGTGATTAAAGCGATTGTAGCAATGATAGAAGGAAAGGTATTGAATTCAAGTTTGTTATTTGTGTGTTTCTTCTTATTGAGCATAAATAACTTTTCATTTAGATTTGCATTTCTTATTGTATCATGTACAACATGCATTGTAAATATTCTACTTCAATGAATGCATGGGTATGATCTTAAAAACGAGTTAGAAAAATATAGATCCTTCACTGTAATCGAAATTGCTATATATATATTTTTAAACGGATATTTTTTTCAATTCTCTAAATAATATAACATATTACCATTCCCTAATGCAGTCTCTAGCAAAGTAGGATACGGAGAGAAAAGTAGGAGAAGGGGGGCTCTCTATCAGAGTCTCGATCCTTGAAGGAATCTTCTTGATTTGTTGCTCCTTCTGAGAAAATTTGAAAATTTGATTTCCTAAGGTCATGCCAAAAAATTGATTTGGGCACCAAGCCCATGAGTATTGTTGAGGCCCTATTGTGATGAGGTGTTGTCAATGTGGTGGAGAGGCGGTGGGTATTGTGCTGAGGTCTTGTCAAAGCGACAAAGAGGCGATCAACGGTGGTTGCAAAATGATAATTTGTCAGACTAGAGTAAAGTTCGGACTTCAATGCAACAATATGACAAAATAATCATTTCGTTTGGAATGGTCTTAGATAAAAGTGTATAAAGTATAGATTATCTAACAATGTAATTCAATATCATTATCCATGAAGATAAAACATTAGGAATACTGAGTGAAACAAGCAATACAAGTCAAATCTTATTATCCAATCAAATTACAAAGAATACCTTTTTTATTATATAAAAATAAAAGAATTGAGTTTACGATATTAAACATTATAGATTTACAAAAAATATATAATTAAACACTCAAGTAATATGAAGTCAATGTTGTATGAATGCTAGAGTCCCCCTTGCATGGACTAATAAGGGGGCAATCCCATGGCTATAAACATTTTTTTTTGGATTTAAGTAATGAATAGAAAATGACATCTGATTTACCATTTAATATATATTGAAAAAGAGAAAACACATACATTTATCTTAAAATAGAAGGGAGGCAATAACATGGTAATTAACATTTATTAACTTTTTTCAAATATAAGCAATGAATAAAAAAGAGATCAAAATCATNGTAGCTAATATAAAATATTTTTAAATATCTCATTTATAAAATATTTTTCAGATATCTCATTTATCATGTAGATAAACTAATATTATTAAAATATTTTTTTTCAGATATCTTATTTATAATGTTGATATGATTCTCGTTTATACTAGATATTGATATATATATTAAAATATGTATAATGATAATTTCTCAAATTTGATATTGGTCATTTCTAAGTTTATAAATCCTCCAAACTAGCCAATGATGATTAAGAGCAACTTCTAACTTTCAATGATCATTGTTGAGGTCTACCTTAAATGTTTACTTAAATATTTAGTATTTATACTTGTGTAATTCCCTATAATTATTTATTGTTTTTAAATTTTTATTTATATTGATTAAAAATTATATTTATTAAAAAAAAATTAAAGATAAATCATACCACTTTTTTATTTTTTCTTAAATGTGTTTGTGAAGAATTCATAAACAAACCATTTTTTTTATATAAAAATAAAATCATCTTCCATCGTAATATGTTTTTGTCGATATTTCGAAACATTAATCATGAACCAAAGTTTTACCACGAACGAGTGAAACTAACTATCATAACATTTTATATATATTGTTATAAGAAACATTTAAGAAGCATTTATGTAAAACAAAGTTTAGTTGGGATTTCATTATTTAAAAATAAATGTTGTCCACATAAAAAAAATCACTAAATGTTAAATA